>MNPL01026539.1:0-66849 GCA_002081605.1 Tropilaelaps mercedesae
ACAAACTATCATATTATTTTCATTGCTTTGACCAAAAAAGTCTTTGACAGAATCGATCGTGCCTTATGGAAACGATTGGTGACACTGGTGATGCATCAGCTCGACAGCTTGGTTGATGTCCAATTTAAAGATAGATCGTTTCAAGTGAGTGTGAATCTAATCTCAGCCTTCATGCGCTCTTGTCAACTTCTTGTGGTTTTCCTCAAGGTGGTTCTATATTGCCATTATTGTATGCAAGGCTCCTACTAGATATTTGTCGCTAGACACATGTAAGAGATCTCGAAGATGCGTATAATCTGAATATATTTCTACATAGTCTAAAATAAAAAGAATTGCAAATTGTGCGCGAAGTAAAAAGCCCTACGGTACCTATACACAATATGTTACATTAAAACATGGTAAATTAGATAATAAGTATAAAATTCCCAGCGTCAAACTTCCTACAATCACTCTTGCGTGTGGTCCTTGGGCTTCAACGTTTGACTAATATAGATTTCAACTCTTATGCATAAACGTGTATACAGAATCTAGCCAAGTCAGCCTCAATTCTGGCCAATACCACGTTTAGATATTTTGTTCAAATCCCCTAATGCTTTTGAATTAATATCAAATCAATTCCACGCCAGGGAAAGCCTATGTTTCGATGTTTTAGTGAGTAGAAGTCTTACACTACCGTAGCTGATATTTCAAACGTGGTGCCCATGATGGACTTCGCCTTTACTTTCATTAAAACAAAGATTTCGCTTACAGATTATATACTCTTTCCCAATGTAGAAACCGAAAAAAATACATGCGTTTTACTCCAGAACGTGCAAAATTTGCTTAAACAAGCTATATTTGAGTCGTTCCCTGAGCATAAAGAAAGTCAATATAATATAATCTAATATAAACTTACAGCAACATCACATCTATGTGCAATACTGTACGCTCGTTTCATGTGCCAGTTATAAATGGAAAAATCACTGTGTTTTAATTCATACCAAATAATTCAAGAAATATATTCCCATGCAGCAGATCGTATTGAACACATAACTAATATGTTGCTTAAAGTCTGTTAAAGGGTTCCGTTTAATCTTACTATGGCATCCCTAATTAAGGCAGTTTGTCTAAATGTGCAATTCATGCAGAGCCGTCATAAACGCAGCTTTTTTCGATTTGTGAGAGATACAAGTGAAATATGCGAGAACGTAAATTGCAAACAATTTCTTAGCTCATCCACATGAGGTGACATGAGGCGACATTGGATTTGCACTGTTTGTGCCTTTGCTTTAAATAGAAGTATGTTCATTCGAAGAATTGTGTTTTCTGACCAAAGACCGTCTTTTGTCGTTTTTTTAAACTTAATGGCATTTTCATCTCGAATAAGGTTGCAGCTAGTGTCTAACTCCACCACTAGATACTGCCAAAGTTTCTTTATAGATTAGGTATTTTATCTCACTTATTAATTTTATTAATTAAAATTGAAAAATTTATCTTATAACGACCCTGTATTGAATGCATATTTAGATACACTCCCTTATGATATGCTGCAAGTCACATTTTTCCCTTTTAAATATGACTATCAGGCTGTCTTATTTGACGTTTTCTCTGAGATTGAAGTCATGGAACCCGATATTAAAATTTTTACTTTTCCAAAGCTGACTATGAGGCAAGATTATATTTATGCGAGAAGATAGGTAAGCTTAAGGAGCATATTTCTCAGGAAAAACAATATTGGTAGACTAAAATTTAGTGATGAGACCATTGCGGACGACGGTGAACTTGTTCGAATTGTTGTTTGTCTTTGTATTTTTACTTTCCAGGGTGCTTCTCCTTGCTAGATATTACTTCCGATTTGGGCAACGCTCCTCAGTTTGTACAATAAACGATATAAAAATTCAAAAAATTAAAGAATCAAAACCGAGATATAACTCACTCCTAATTGAATTCCTCCAAGTTAATGTGAGATTGATAGTACTACGGCTTCTAGTTCAACACACATTGTTCTGTGTACTCATAATTTGGGCTTTGTTTATCACATAAAGGGTCTTTTCTTAGGGCAGAACATCAACGAACATTTTACGATCACGGTACCACTTTTTGCATTACTTCGTAAAACAGACTTCATAAATGCAAATGTGCAACGGCGGGGCTCGAACGTCTGCACCTACGTGTCTCCTCCGATTTCAAGGCGAACCCGAATGAGTTAAGTGATCGAGCTTGACAACTTAAAGGGTATAGCCATTTCTTACAAAACCCACATGCGTGACTTTGCCATCTTAGTAGCTCCATATCTAGATTTTGATGCACTTATCATTCAAATAATCAAACCCGCGTATTCAATAATGAAAACTACCTTTTGCTACTCTGTAATCGAAGATGATACGTTTTTTGATCTATGAGCCCGAAATTCCTATGTTGCTCGGGAACCTGGAGACCATATCAAAAAAATACATAGACGCCATTTTCTATGTTCAGATGCGGGTGAATTGCCGCTGCAGTATTTCCCGTGACGTCATAGAGTTCCTGATAGAGCCAATTCAACCTTTCCATGGAGGGTTGCTTGTATGCTGCGCCAAGAAAGCATAATTTTTGCGTCCGAGGAGTAAATACGGTGTTTAAGTGCTTATGGCTGTACATGTTAATGTAATTTTGATGTTTATAGTTGTATTTATACATAAACGGGACGTATAGTTTTTAACTAGCAGAATTCGTTTGTGACCAATTTTTAATATTCATTAAAATTGACTGAATGGTGATCATACTCATGTATAGACGACACAATCAACAGAGGTACAGTTCTTTGGCTAGCAATAGGGGTGTATTTGGCCTGAATAATTTCCGGATCCCAAGCAGCTATTTCTAGGTATTTGGTATTCGAAAAGATGATTAAAAATTTTACAAAAAAGTACACTTGATCAAAAAAGTTGAAAGATTAAGCTTATATATCGTGTACCAATTTTGGTGCCTTTTAACTTCTATTCGATTTAATGTAGGTGAACATAAATGGTTGGTCTACAGATTTTGATGGCTGAGGCCCTGGCGAATCGTTTGGTTAAATTTTTATTAATATTTGGATGAGAATAAGATTAAATGCTAACCTTGATTGGTTTTTTTTGAAGAATTTAAAACAAATTCGTGGACGGCAAATTATTCTTGGGTTAAATATACAATTTTAAGTCAGCTATCCAACAGAACTTAGATTTTCATAACTGATAGAGAACGCCGAAAGTTAGATCATTGAAGTTAAAGGTAAAGCCGACTACGTTCGCTTCAAAAGCGTATACATTTTGAACATAATTTCAAGGCCTCGTGCTAAAGGTCTATAACGTATAACTTGCCTGTACAACGTATATAAAATATTAATGAAATAAACATTTTTGCCTTTATTTTTTATATTACTATATCGTCAAACAGAATGTAGCACATATGTTTCATAAAATATAGGGTTTCATAAAATTTTAGCACCAAACTGGCAGAGGTAACAGGTTCGCGCGACGAGGTCTGCTTTTACTGTTTACACAAAAGTTTCATGCACGCTGTCTGGGTTTGCGTCGACGAAATGAACGATTTCGTCGTTTCAATTTAATGAAAAAAATATGGACTTTTTAGATCATAGCGCCTCAAAAAGTATGCGCTTTATACGTATTGTCGAGGAAGGTACGGGCTCCAAGATAAAAATATTGAGCCAAAAAAAGTGGCAATTTTTTACAGCCGATGTTTACAAAAACGTTGCCTAATTTGACATATAATTTTACATTTAAAGTATGTAAAATAGAAAATATAGAGTCACCTTACGATAATTCCTTACGATTCGCATTTTGGTAGCACGTTTATTTCGTTTTTCTAATTTTAGAGTTTTCCCTAGTTCAACATTAATTTACCTGGATACATTCTTCCTTACGGTAATTTTAACGAAAATGTCTCAAGTAATATAACATTGAAATTTGAACATATTGCAAAGAAAAGATCACATTCATAACAGGCTACGATTGAAGAAAAGATGATAGTAATTTATTCAAACTTTAAAGAAGATGTAAATAGCTTATTCTCTAAAACCACTAAGCTCTTGAGTGGTCTTTGATTAGAATCTTAAAGTGAATTTCAAAATTTTCATATTTAGAAGAGAAAGCCTTTTACTACAAACAACTACAGTATTTTGAGTGAGCTAGAAATGGTAACCGCCTTGAAATGTTAAAGACATTTAGTTGAAGGGATTTCTTGTAAATTTTGTATTAGTGTTTTGACCATATGTTTTCCGAGTATCGAGAAACGTCGAACAGGCTCTGAAAGTATCGAGATTGTTGACAGTGTTTTAGGAATTCCAATTAAAAACAGACCCAATCTCACGAATGCGTTGACTTCGGAATGATAAGAAGGGAAGGTGAAGTTGGGCATCAAAGTAAATCCGCACGGGATTAAACATATAATATCCAGAATTTGCACGAAAGTGATTAGATGTAGTCTCTTGTCCTTACTATGTAACGTACCATTGAAATATATAACTTCTTGCAAATGGGCCTACACAGTAAACTAGTTTCTAACGTATTTTGTTGCAATTTTCTAAATCAAATAATACAATTTGGAAATTTGGACTAGAAATTTGGATCCTTCCCATGGAGATTCCCTTCCCATAGAGATCCACGGCCATTCGTATCTTTGTTGAAGTTGACATAACCCCTGTAGAAATTTCAGGTGTCATCAACTACATCAAGGAAGTTAATAATAAACAAAGTAACTTGTATGTTTTTTTGGTAAAATATGTCATAAGTTCTAAATATAACACGGGGATAATACTTTACAAAACTTCATATGCAAGGAATGAGCTTTATTCGAAGAGGCGATTATTAATATTCAAAGCCATTTGTAATACGCTACGTATATCCTATACGATCAATTTCTTCGTTGGCTTTGTAATTCCCTTTCATAAACTAAGCTCGTTTTTGATGTCATCTTCCATGATACAACCGAACTCGTTGTTCTGTGTCCTGGTAGAATTTAAATAGAGTATAGCAGGCCTTATTACTCGTGAAAAAGGTATGTTCATTTACAAACTAAGGAAAAGTATAATAAGCATATCCGTAGCGCTTCGTTATTTATTCACGGATTTCGCCGCAGATCTTCACAAATATTTAATTTTCACAAATAAATTTCGTAAAGAATGATGGTAGCGCCTTAACATTTATCGAGTTGCCACTTCATTCGACATCCTTCCGGGAATACTTGGTTTCAACTATCCTATCTTCTTATCGGATGAAAAGATATAATCATTGTGTTTGAATGAAATGCTTCTGTAGCCAAATGAAGACAAATGGTAGCACTATAAAAAAGCCGTTTTACAATCGTCATGCCATAATTTGGGGGTTACTGCGTTATTCGACTCGTCGTTCTCCTTTCTCCTTTATAAGGTATTAAAAAATTTGATAAAAAGCGATGGGTCATCTATTACAATAAATGATATTCTGTTCTTTGCTCGAATTAACCTGTTCAATAACGACGACTATCTGGGATAGACAATATAGCGTAAAGCTATTACACCGTCGTACATATTGGTTCCTTAAGCATCGGTAGATGCACTGAGAACGAAAAATGCCACATTGGAAATCGTGTTAAGAAGGCTAGCTTTCTGTCCAGAAAAAATTAAAAAAGAAGTTCACTTGGCCTTCGAAAACGTTCAGAGGTACAACACAGGTAGGCGTTCAGCCACCTATACGCTCTGTACAGGTATGGTAATAGAAACTGCTCCAGCTTGTTTGTCAGCCGTATTGAAAAGAGGTATTATACACAATGATGCTATACAGTACGATATGGGCGGGAGTCCACGCAGTTGTCTCGCCTTCCGGTCTTCCATTTTGAGTCGATACCTTCTCCGGTCACATCTGTCGTGGCCCAATTTGTCAAGGTGTTCTTTTCAATAACCCTCTGTCTTCTTCGTCGCTTCCTGTTTTGGCCCGTGACTGGCCCAGATATTACTCTGGTGCGTTCTCTGCCGTGCTCGCTGCCTGCGAATAAGCCCTACAAAATAGAACCGCGAATTCTCGAACTAGAAGATCCACAAGCTACCAGCCAACCCATTTTTCTGGCGGATTGCTTGACCCACTGCTCCTCAAAACAGATCTTTGCAGGTAGTCGCACCGCGGTCAGCTGTACTTCAACTTGAGCGGCAATTAATTTATTTACTCAACGATAAAAAATGCACATTTTCTCTGAATTTGGAAAATAGAATGTGAGTGACCTTACAGCTGCTTGATTGGCTTGAATACTCGAGTGGCAATAAATAAATGCGAATTTTCTTACAAGTTTTACTACATAAAACTTATGTTACTTTAGAATACTATTGTTAAATTTATAAAGATAGGCAATAGCAAGCGAGGCCGTTTTTACCGCTTAGTTATCACTAATTACGTTTCAAGTTTAGGTTATGTTTTTCAACTGTACCAGCTTGTTAGTTAATTTGCGATAAGACTGTGAGCATTGCATTGATAAGAATGTTTTTTCTTACCATTACAAACGAAAGAAGCATTTATGAGAAGAAAGTGATCTTAAATCGTTAGTTATAAATAAAAATCTAGTCATCTTTCCGGCTCTTGCCGCCACGTACATACGGAACGGTGAATTTAAGGTTGGGGAAAAGCTACTTCAATTAATGAGTCTATGAAAACTAGCGTCCATTACTCACCCCTTCAAATTACATATCTTCTATCCCGGTCGTGAACGCAGTTGCTCTAAAAGCCGCTTCCAGGCTATGCGATTGGCAGTTTCCAGTACTGATTCTTGTTGAATAGAATGTTTGGTCAATAAAATTATAAGGTCTCCTGGTTTCAATTTTATGAGCTTTGTTTGTCCTAGTTGTCTTATCGTTGGAATCTTGTCTAAAGAGATAATTTTGCTGTGAAATAATAGAATATTAATTTCATGGTTTGGAGGTAGGTATTATTTAGGAAAACAAACTGTGTATGCCTATATTCAGACGCGCTCTTGGGGGCTGATTTATCAACGATCACAGTGTTAGTGAGATGGCTTCAAACACCCTCGTTCTTTAATTTTCAATTTTTCGTTCATGAACCAAAAGTAGAACTATGATTAACTAACTTCTTTATGGTTCTTACTATTAATCTTCCTCAACTGCATTAATATTGTTCTCTGTGAAAAGCTATGGTTACCACTATGCTGCCGTAAAGGTCACTTCGATTAATATGTACCGAAACCCACAAGACCTAATGGTTTCCGTGCATTAGTTGCAAAAGTTTTTCATAGTAACTCAGGCAATGGAGCCTTAAGCAGTAATTCCAATAAATCAAAATTTTTATTTGCTTGTTCTCTATTTCTGCCATTTTATAGTGCCTATACATGCGTCTATATGCCTATAATGTGTGCATATGCCTATATGGCTCTAATGCGTGCATATTAATGCTCATATTATTGTACCGCTCAAACAGGTATGATTCTCAACATACTTTTTGAAATTTTACACCATCTTGTTGCTATCTTACTCTGTTTCGTCACTCGTTTCCTTTCTTTCACATATACGCACAACGATATCACGATACAATTTAGTAGCTACCTATGCCAGAGATATAGTGGCCGTCGGCTTTGTGGTTTTTGGCTTTTTATATCCATCATCTGATATCTGCATAGAAATAGCATTTGCATAGAAAATAAGGTCGGTTCAGGCTGCACTTGCCATCGCTATTCATAAACCATCAAATTATCTACGAGCCTGAATGTGAGTGGACTGGGAATAAGGCGTTTTCCTTGATTCGAAAAAGGAAAGAGATTTCTCAATAACGAGGGGATTTACATGGCGTGACGATCACTGCGCCTGTCGAGTGATATTGATATGCTCGTATGCAGAGTCGACAGCGGGAAAACCAGCCGCATAAGTTCTGCCATATAAAAGTCTTAGAGCGAAAGCTCGACCAAAGAAAGATGATCCCATTTGAATAATGTATTTAAGTTCGCTAGCTTTTGACGGCTCTTCCAAGTGCGCCTTTGCCGAAATATTGGCTCAACAGTACCCCCCTAACAATATGCGAAATAGCCTACGGGTAGCATCTCAAACAACTAATACAATTATTGTGCTGGTTTTGTTTACGTACTGGCTTACGTGGTTAATATTTTTCGATTTTGAAAAAAGATAAAGGAACTGTGGACGATACGCCAACCAAGTAAAAAGAGCTTCAAATATACTATTTACCATGTATTTCAATTAAGAGTGAAGATTGTTATTTTACACATGGTCTACTTATTTCATCAGATTATTGCATTTCAGTCAAAATATTATCAAGTATTTTTTTAATAAAATTCAATGCGTATATGATAAACGTGGCGTCATAACTCATATTTGACATAAATTATTGTTGAAGCAGAGGTCTAAAACAGAGGTATGTGTTGCTCTGGTTAGCTATGCTCGAATTCACCCTCTCAGGGATGTTTCAAATAGCATTGTAGGTTTTTAATAGCATACTTAACAATCGCAGACAAAATTACCTCTCTACCTAGCATGGTTGAATCATCGATAAACACATCAGGTCAATTTAGGTATGCGAAATTATTGAAACTCTGAAGCCTTTCATTGACCTGATTTCCATCTGATTCTATATTTTCGGAAATTTTCAGAAAAAAATTCCGAATAGAGAGAAATTACCTGAGATAATTAGGAAACTATAAACTTTTAAACTATGCGTTTTTTAAGAATCGTTAGCACGCTTTTACTGAAAAGTCAAAGATCGAATGATTTTGGATTCCTTACTGATTGTACAAAATAGAGTTAATATTAGAGAAGTGTAAGAAGTATCAAAATGTAATCTCAGGGGCACCCTATGGATACGTATTTATCTTTTCTTGATACGAAGCATTCGAATCTCTAAAGTTATAATCTAGCGGCGTTAAAAATATGTTTCAGCAAGAGTAATAGAAACTGGGGTAAAGCAACTTCAAAAATCAAATTATTGCAGGTCGATTTGAAAACTGCTAGTAATGTGATGGGGATACAACAAACGACCACCGATATAGTTCCTAACATACCAGAGTATGCGAGAATCTAGATCGAGGACTGCAAATTTGCTTGTGTCCTAGGTTTTTGCATATTTCAAACTAGCCTAGTAGAGTCGACCCGATCGCTCTTTCTCTATCAAGACCACTGCAGCCGTTTCTGCACAAATTGCCCATCAACTCGTTGTGATGCATATAGTAAAGCGAGCCTGATTATTAATCTAATAAGGCAGTGTAGGCCGCGTAGAACTTCAGCCTCTAAAGCACTGAAGTCCTTTTAAAGAGTGCGAGAAGTACAAAACGGTCACACACATGGATAAGAGTTATTCACGCACAGCAAATAGCGAAAAACAGTGTCTTGTAGATACAAATAGGTTTGAGTAATGTTTAATACCTCTATATGAAAAAATAAGTAGTTTCACTCGATAGTAATGTGTTTTATAAAATAAGCGTGGCAAATTCGTAATACTTAACTAAAAAGAAAGCGAAAAGAAATAGATTACCGGGTGATTGAGAAACAAGTATGCGTGGTTAAATACAGACCTAATGACGATTGCAAAAGGAGACATTGCGTAGAAGGCTAAATAGGGGTTTTGCTAAATATGAAGCAACAGAGAAATCAGGTCCCGCTAAGCAGTATTTACAGAATAAAGTAACTGTGTCAACCTGCGAGCTCGAAAGGACTGCAATTCTGGGGCATGTTTGTATGCTTGTACCACGTTACAGCAGCACAAAGAAGCATCCCCAACGAGGTTGCGGTCGAGCTTACGTGCGTGCGGAGTGCCATTCAGGGGATGCTAAAATGGAACCGGACGATGTCAAGCTTCATGTTATTCAAGTGGACTCATCGTACTTAATCGGACGATGTCAATATAGGATGAGTGAATTCAAACATTGTTAAATAGTGTTCACAACAACAGATTTCTGACTTCTGAGATCTCAATCTATATAACTTACAAACTTAATGTTCGTTATTATTTTAAAGCGGCAAGCGTTTCGTAAGATAGCTAGAAAGATAGCGATAGAAAATACACAACGGTATATAATAAAAGCAATGATTGTCCTAAAAGCTGTCCTGAGAAGGCAAGTATTTTTATTCAGCACTTCAAACACCTTTTTAAGTAGGATTACTGATTACCTAATATCAGTAACAAATGCAATGGGTCTATTGAAATACTTGACGAGTATTCAGAAGAGAAGGCTGCAGGCTATCATTGTGACAGGCTTAGACAATAACCGAGCCGCCATTATTTTTGATATGCTTGAGAACATTCGCGAGTGTCATGATAATACCTACAGGTCTGTTATTAGTTGCTACTATGCAGATATTAGTGATCTAGGCACGATTTTCCAAGCAACCGCAAATTAACATGTAGAACGTGTTAGCAATGGGTTTCTCTATGGATGTTCTAGATGTAAATCACTGTTGCCGAATTTGTTTCTTTTTTCAAATTAGACAATATCGATACGTATGAATTATTAGAATCTATCACAATTACCTATAAACCTGTTTTTGTATTTTCAATGCTACTAGCTGTAAAATAATATGTTTACTTACAGCGGTTATGATTTATTTACGGTGAATAACGGATTTTTCTTCTACGTTGAGGCGCATCTTAGCTCTTCGAAAAGGGCGATTGAAGCTACCAGCGTGATCGAACTGTAGCCAGGCCTCTTTTTTTCAAGAAGAAGCCTATTTTTGGTAAAGTCGGATATATTTTATCAGCGGTCGGTAAAACTTTTTCAGCGGAAACTCATGAGTGTGTTCGAACCATGAATACATGAATATTTTAATTCGTTGCAAGCTACATGAGAAACCGAAACATCCCTAAGCACGATGCATAATCAAAAATGATTTCTTCAATCAACAGGTAAAGTATGATTATTTTAGTTAAAAAGCCTTCTGACTCATCTGAGTATTGTCAGGGGCCTTTTATTGATATATTTATAATATTACTTTTATCAATATATACATGACAAAATTTTTAAATTGCGTCAATAGAATGAAGATAGCACTAGCTGCACAAAAAGCAGAGATAGGGAAACTATATGCGCAAGCGTTATGACTGCAATCTACACTAGTACCAATTAGTTTTTTTCATTTAACGTAGTTTTCAACTGCAATCAAAGAATTTAAAGTTAATGGCCTTGGGGTAGTAGTTGTCAATAGGTCAGCATAAAACACTTTAGATGAGAAAAGACAAAGATGAGGATTCCATGCACCAACAAGAAAACATGATTTCATACAAGTTGAAAGGCATTCTTAAATTTGAGATGCAGCTGCCAGACACCGCAAAAACAGGTCAAGTTCAACTTTATATATTGGTTTAGACACTAGTTGGCTCAAACATAAATCAGCTTAAATTGTTTAAGGAAGCATTATATAATGACCACCTATTTTGCCTTTAATTATTTAGGCTTTGTCTTTCAAGGGGGATTACCATACTATGATACGACACTCACTGTATGTATGCCTTAGCAAATTAGGTTTGATCAACCGCCTTTTAAATTGACCATTTAAATATTCAAATAGGTAGGAAATACGTTGACGCACAAAGTGAAGGCGGTAGATAACTCAATGAGCTACCCGCGCGACCCAGTTTATGACGCAAATTCTAGGTACTCTCATAGTCAAGTCGCTGTGGAGACTCTTGTTAAGGGCTCGCCAAGTAACAAGTTGTTCGCATGACGCTTGTGCTTTTGTGATGCTTCTTTGATCTCTTGGTGTATATTCTGTGGTACTTACTTCAAGTTATTCCCGTTATTCTCCGATTACTTGTGATACACAGCTTTTTTGTAGCATTATATGAAGAAGTATGTTCGTTTGTCTATTTTATGTAAGTTCTAATGAACAGCTTGAACTTTCTCTACATTCAGTCTGCGCTAAAATATGTTGTTAATGCATACTTTGTTAGTATAAGTTGTAGAATAAAATCCGAAAGCACAATTGTAAAATGAAACCTGCCTCAAATATGTCCTACAGAACCAACGCCTTCATAGAAAATTTTTCTGTTTTAGATTCAACTCAAGTGAACCAGAAATTTAAACGTAAAATCACCGTTTATGGAACACGGTCTAGCGGGAAAAAGTAAGTCAAGGAGGTATGCGCTGACTATACCTGAAACAAGAAAGCCCAAACGGCGCGGCTGTATCTATAATAGACCTACCCCGCACGCCTGTGAACAACAAATGAACTAGGCTGGGCGAAACAGACCATCTAAACATCAGATGGCCTTAAATCTTAACTCTCGTATTTCGCATCGAGACTCGATACACAAACTGAATTCATATTTGCTTAATGCATTGTGATATTATCTTTATAAATGCTAATGATGTTTCGTTAGCAGACATATTTCACATGCAAATTAGTATCGACTTCACCTACTCTGATTATGAAAAGTCATGGCTCAACTCAAGGTGAGTTGGCTAAGCGCTTCAAACGTCCCTCACAGGAGCATTCCAATGTAGAATAATATAACAAGGATACCTTATGAAAATGAAATGCCTGGTGAATTTACCACTATTACTTGGCTCGTAAAAACCACTTAAGGGAGTTGAAAAATGCTATTTGTGGTCAATAATACTAGACCATCAGCACGAAGGTCTTTCAAAGCAGATCTGACGAAAACGAAGTGAAATCAGGGAGAACTAATTAAACAAAACGTCTGATATTTGCCAAAAAAAGTGTTGCATAATATATATCAAAATGGTTGCTGAAAAAGAAAAATAATGTTTTAGGTAAAGCCAAATTTATCGCTTCATATCTAGCAAGGGTTCCACAGAATGTGGTTGTTTTAGAAACTTACGTAGAACACGACAAAAGAAAAATGGTCATGCGCGGACACAACATTATGAGCATGCAAAAATAATTTTGCAAGATGATGAATAACAGTCGTTAGTCCCTCGTAGCCACAGGTAGTGTAAAAAAGCTAATTGAAGCAACCAAGAAGTGTGCGGAAAAAAGCAATGCCCCGAAACAACTCAATTAAACGAAAAATTTTCTAATGCATTCGAATATATTATGTCGTAATTTAGATCATGGCAACGCTTGAGAAGATGGTAATGTTAAGTTTAGAAAACACTGGTACTGTTTCAAGGACGCTTGGCCACATCCGAAGTACTCTGTCTACTGAATGCTTGTCTTTCTAACGATTTGTTTTTTTAACACGAATCTCTGTATCCACATATGAACACCAGCCAATCGGCTGGTGTTCATATGTGGATTTAACAGTTATTTTGTAGCTTTAAAAGACCTCATTGGACACTAGATTACACTCCAGCTCGTCTACATACCCATCGCAATACGTTTCAAAGTAGTAAAAAACATGCAATTTTGTGCAAAAAACATATATTGATATTTCAAGGGTGGCGTCCTTATCGACGTTAGGTCGTTGAAAATGCCAATCAAACTTACTCTATCGGTACAATACAATCATAGCTAACGCTGTACACGAAGGAAATTTTACTAATAAGGAGACGTTGCTTACAATCTGACACAAAAAAGAGTTAAGACCTGAATGTAAGCATAGCCCCTACAAATGACGCATGCACATGTATAGCCCTACAAGCAGCAACAAGTCATTTAAAATAGGACCCAAGTACATACAAATTTCCTTGGGTAAAATTCTTGCAAAAAAGCATAAAAGACAATAAGTTCAGCAGCAACATTTCATTCATTCATTCATTTATTTAGAGCTGTATCAAATCTAGTAGTTCTCTAGGAGTTTTTGTCAATTCATATATTTAATACTACAAATTGTTGGGTTATACCGTTAGTGTATCTGAGATTAAAAAAAATGACGAAGCGAAATAAGCTTAACAACGTAGTAAAAATAACTGGCATGGTAATAACACTAGTAAACATGCTTTACTTAGGCAGATAAAAGTAATTTTTTGGCATTTCGAAAACGGCTGGCGCGCTTCACAAATGTACACACACGGTGTATGATTGAATATGCAAGTGCACAGATCTGCAGGGCTAAAACGCCAGAAAGTCTTCGCGAAGCCCTATAATTCTGCAAATATGGCTTGAAACTTGTATTTCACCGAATAAAATCCAGTTGCCACTTTTAGTACTGAAAAATAGCGACATGAAAGCACACTATGAGCTCAAATCTAAACATAGCACCTACGTATATATTTTCCTGAGAGCATGCATTCCTGTTTTCCTTTCAGCAAGGTTACAAAACCTTGGGGAGGGGAAATTTGTGCCTGGAGGGCCATACGAATATAGGTCTCAGTAGTTGGGCGCCGCATACGCAGTCGGAAAAAGCGATCGTGAGAGGTTGTGCGCGAGTGAGCTGTTGTGGGGTGAGGGATTTGCTTGAAGCGCTATGTTGCCTGAGGCAACTCGCTGCTTGCCTTTTTTGTTGGCTTGAAACTAAACAAGCATACCTAGCAAATCTAGCGTATAAGGACTATGTTAGAAACAGAATGTTAGAAACAGAATAAATAATAATAGAAAACTAAATAATAATTATAGCTATTATAATACACTTTCTATTTAGTGTAACAACTTTTCTTTTAAACTTTGTATGATAATCGTTTTGACAATGGTACAAGTTTAGTTTCTAACGCAAAGTAAATACGAAATATTATATATTTCGAAGGCGTTATTTAGCCTGATTTCGGTAATAGTCACAATTACGAGTTGAATTATAAGACAATTTGAACGCCTGGCTCCAAAGAGTAATTTGGAAGTAATATAGACAATAGAAGGAGGCCTATATTGGCACCAATAGCTTAACTATACGCTTTGTACAAATGCTCCAAACAGTTTTAGTTTCCTAGGTTAAATTAGATGCAAAACGACTTTATGTTATCTCTCTTGGGGCACTACCAAATGAACTCAAGTAAGTGTATTAAAAGTTAACGGAAAATAAATTGCCTCTAGTCTTTGCAAAAAAGTGAACAAAGCTACCCGGAATACCCAATTCCGAAGTAAAATTAACGATACGCCAGATTCACGTTTAATTAGATCCTCTTTAAGAATCAATTTTGTAGCGCACGTTTATGTAAACTATTGTGGTGCAATAATGAAAGGCTAGCTGCACTTTAGATTCTGACACGCTTTATTGAAGCGCAAATTTCAATATTGCTAAAAGCAATTATTTAATATAAAACCTGAAATTAATTTCAATCTGTGTTGCGGTTTAAATGATAAATGGGTACATAGAGTACCACAATTGCGCTGAGCGTTAGATTATTGTGCACGCATAATCATGCGTACAAAAGCTATAGCCCACTGTGGGCTAGGCAACTAAAGAATCGGATTGCTGGACAACAGTATATCGTTTGCGCATCGATTCTGGTCATTGACGTTGACATTATGTTTACGATCGGTTATATATCGAATTGTCGCGTTGTTCTATACGAGACAGTGAAAATTGTGAAACGAAAAACACGGTACAACAGAGAGACGTGTTTTCTCTTAGTAGATGGGATGCGCTTGCGAGGGCAATTTTACCACTAACTAGATTTTGTTTGACATATATAAGATGGGCTTTCACAGTAACACTATTTCGGTAGCACAATTATCGGGTACTAAGGTACCGAGAACGCGAATATGCGAAAAGTGCTGAGTAATTTTATAAATAATGCAATCTCAGTGCGCAAAGGGATTACTGATGGGATGAATATGAAATTTTTCAGGCTTAGAAACATTTAAAGAGCTGCGACCACACGACATACAATGAAGTAATGCGTTAATGAGGTTGAAATAATTGTTGAGCGTCATTACAATGATTAGAAGGTTTATGGCCCAGAAACGTAAAACGTTGTGTCGTCAGTGGAAATGTTTATTCTAGAAGAAAACAGTAAAAAACAAAGGTCATTAAAAATATTTGGGTTAGACCAAATTACCTCTCCAGGACTACACTACAATTAGTAAAGCGGATTGATGAGTAAAAGCCTCGATCGATTAAACAAAACTATGAAAAAGGCTGCATGTATTGTGATCAAAGCCATGATTGCTTAGTTTGATCGAGAAAAGTGATTAACTAAAGGAGTCAAACACATTAACAAGGCACGCGAAAGGGTACTGAAAAATATCATTAGTTACGCGGAGCCATTCAACTAGTTGATATATGTGAAAAACCGTTGCCGTCTTTTGCGGACCTCGAATTGAGGATTCAATTAGGTACTTATAAATAAATGAAAATATGAACGCCAGATATGATGTCCAACCTAGTCCAAAATATTTCTTTCCAATGTTGGCAATAGGAACGGATATCGATATCGATTTACAGTTTGTAGGGAAACGTCGTACACCATTCTTGTCCAGACTGATAACTCTAAATATCGGGCAAACTCAGACATCGAAATAAAGAGGTTAATGACAAAAATAACGCTACAGTATACGGTACAATAAATGCGATCCTGCTAAAAAAGCACACAGGTATCTGTCCCATGAAAGCAGATGCAGTCTCTACAGATTCTAAAACACATCAAATTTTCTCCGGGTTAACAACTCTCAAAGCAAATGGTTACTGTTATATACGAAAGAACACAAAAGTTTGATAAGATTGTATTCTTGATTTATTAAGAGACAGATCCAGTAAGGTTCCTTAAACACTTTGGCTAAAAGGGGGTTACCATCTATAATTTTTCCGTCTATATGTATCTTAAAACATAACTTCACAGGAGTTTTACCAAAAATTTCGTTAATAATTGCTATGAAAAAATTAGACTTCTTTCTTGCAATGCTGGTCTCAATAGCTTTCGTTCAATTCTGTCTTTAGGTATAGTCTTTCCCGAGCAGGCTTAGTTCGTGGTGAAATAACGTTTTTTCTAATGAAGCCATTATCGGAATTAGCGTCGTACAATAAAAAAAGCTGATTTTAAGCTGATGAAAACAAGTTGAAGAACATTCTAATCTATATTTTCTGTCTTAATATAAATATTGTGAGATCGTATCGAGCCCGATGAGTATTAGTCATTATTTATAAGAATAAGAGTTGCAGGCGCAATATAAGAACATTAGCAGTCTGGACAAAAGGCACGTGCTACCTTAAGCGAATGCAAAGTTCATGTCGAAAAAAACGTTTTGTATGTGATCTATACACGAGCAGATCAAGGCATGCGAGTTGCTACTATGATAAATAAGATGATCTATAGTATTCAGAAAATCGTAGCTCATAAGGATTTCTTCCAATCTTGGAGGAAATTCGAAGAATGAAGGTAAGTCGACACATCGATATTCAGGGCACTGAAAATCAATGCAAGTTTATGCGTATTGGCTACTGTGGACAAAGTTTCTTCCAAACAATCCAAAAACATTTAGTATCAGCCTTAAACTTCTGACAGCTTACTCCAACAATATTATCTTTACAGCAACAGACCTCCAGGATCCAAAAACGGATTCGCAGATGCCATAATTCGATGTTTACTTCGAGATCTGGATTGAAGTCGCCGTATGTATATCCCTACCGTCAAATAAAATAACTCCTTCACCAGCACAATAAGCAGACCTAGAACTGAAGAGCTGTGCAAAAAAGGTTTTTCATTCTTGTTGCGCAGTGTTTTTGAAACGCCAATGAGGGAGGAGCTGTTCCTAAATTAAAAAATGAAATAAGATAATTCACATAAAGCCATTATCGGAATTAGCGTTGTATAGTAATAAAAGCTGATTTTAAGCTGATGAAGAAAAGCTGAAGAACATTCTAATCTACATTTTCTGTCTTAATATCAATATTGTGAGATCGCATCAAGCCCGACGAGTATTAGTCATTATTTATAAGAATAAGAGTTGCAGCCGTGATATAAGAACATTAGCAGTCTGGACAGAAAACACGTGCCACCTTGAGCAAATGCAAAGTTATTGTCGAAAAAAACATTTTCTATGTGATCTATACACGAGCAGATCAAGGCGTGCGAGTTGCTACTATGATAAATAAGATGATCTATAATATTCAGAAAATCGTAGCTCATAAGAACTTCCTCCAATCTTTGAGGAAATTCGAAGAATGATGGTAAGTCGACACATCGATATTCAGGGCACTGAAAATTAATGCGAGTTTATGGGTATTGGCTACTGTGAACAAAGTTTCTTCCAAACAATCCAAAAACGTCCAGTATCAACCTTCAGTTTCTGACAGCTTACTCCAATAAGATTATCTTTATAGCAACAGACTTTCAGGATCCAAAAAACGGGTTCACAGATGCCATAATTCGATGTTTACTTCGAGATCCGGATTGAAGCCGCCGTATGTATACCCTTCCGGTAAATAACTCCTTCACATGCACAATAAGACTTAGAATTGAAGAGCTGTGCAAAAAAGGTTTTTCATTCTTGTTGAGCAGTATTTTTGAAACGCCGATAAGAGAGGAGCTGTTCCTAAATTAAAAAATGATATCAAATAACTCACATAAATTTGTTTTTGCTCCACCTATAATAAATGAATAAATGAAACGAATTACCACGAATGCCAACTGATTCTAAGCCTTGAGTGTTCATGAATTGCTTCCAGATCCGGATCTACCTAGCTGGGGTCGATATGATTCATCAATCTACCGAACTGATTAACTTCCATATGCTCTTTGTGACAGCAGCACTAAGTATAATTATCCTAAAGTTTAATTGAAACAGACTTAAATTTCACCGTCCTTAGATAAAAAATTATAAACTTTCTTCCTTCCCTTCAGCTATTTAGGCTTCTCAAAAACATTGTAGTTTGCGAAAGTTAGATGATCATTGGTGAAGTTTTCTGATATCCTGTTGCAGTGCAGCATCAGCCCTTCTTTTCTGAAATAATGTATTACTAAACACGATATCACTGCATATCTGCCATTGGCCCTAAAATGGAAGTCCAAATTCAGCCGCTTGCAAACTTTTGGAAAGACTAGCTATAGACAAGTCGCTTTTCAACTTAATTTCTTGTTCATTAACCTACTGCTGTAAGTTATCTGCTAAATCAGAATAGTTGTCTTAGGCAGGATAAATTCCTAAGATTGAAGCCTGATTGGAGAGCAAATTTTCTCAAAAGAAACCTCCGGGAAAAGCCATCATTGGGCTAGAATAGCACCGTTCTAGGAGGCGCATTCCAAAGCAGAAATAATTTACGTGCTAAATGCTGAAGTCGTAATCTTAGTCGTAATTACTTGTGGCTGAGATTTTTTTCACGCTTTCTATTTAAATATAAAACTGACATTTAGCTGGTGTCGTTTTAGAATATACTGCCAGATTGATGTACGAGATTACGCAGAAAGCCCGGAAATATTTCTACATACTAATATAGTAACAAAAATAAAAAGTCTCGATCACAAATGATTTTCAGATCGTTTTAAAATATAATAGGCATTCTTGGATGACTTTTAACGCTTCACTTTATTCCTAAATACGAGCTGTACCCACAAAGAAAGAATGACCATGAAATGTACATCAATTAAATAGACTATATGGAGCAAGAAAGCATTTAAAGACATAACAAGAAAACAAAGCAGATGGCCGATATAATATTAAATATGCGTTCGTGAAGTTGCATCGCTGCGAACAAGAATAAGATAATTATTTAGGTTCATTGGGCCTTTGTAGTCGATGCCATTTGTTGATTAGAAGAGCTTTTTGATAAAATGCTTTATTCGTGCGTTAACGCTGTTTAATTACGCCAAAGTGGCAGCATATATCGGGAGGCTCGCTGGCTTATAAAATTTTCATTTTTAACCGAACCATCATAGTTGGGTGTGTAGTTATTACAAGTAAAAAGCATTGAAATTTTCGTTTGTTAAATGTCACCGCACCGTTGAATTTCCCGTTTTTTGAATTCGGACAAGGGTCGAGCGCAACTTACTCACGCAATCTCATCTACATCAACTAGTATTTGTAGCTTTTAGTCCTCAAATTCGATCAACAAGGTAAATTTTACGGCGTGTGACAGTGGGTTATAACTCGGTAGTTTTAAAGAAACTCACATTTGTCGATAAATAATCACTAGAAGCGGTGTGCAAAACATCCGGGCATTAATTTTGGGGTAAGGTTTGCCCAGATATGGTAAATTTGGGGACTAGTTCCTGTATTTCTGTGTCGAAAATAATATGAGAAATGCGTCGTTATAATAATGCCTTTAAGAAGCCGTATAAAAGGCGCTAATAACGAAGGCACCTAGTATTGTACATTTAGATTTCCAGGTAGTAACCGATAACGTATTTTTAATCATATCAAGAAACTCGGGAGACAAATTTAGTAGGTCGATCACATCGATTATTAAATCACAATTTGACACATTCGAGGTTTGAAGATGAATATTTTTAACATGGTTTTTTTTTAGGGCTGCCAACATCATCAGCCAACTTTTAACGCCCACGGTACCAGTTTTCGCATCACTTAATAAGATGGACCCCATATAAGATCCTTGCGTAGTGAACAATTAATGGCATTAGCCCGCAGATGGGGTTGAGATGAAATTCAAGTATAAAAGACAAAGCTGTTGTCTTTTATACTTGACAAAGCTACAAAGCTGTTGAACCTTGATTTTTTCAGACATAAAGCGAGTTTCGGCAAACAATGCGGCCCTAAAAAGTTACCTCTTGTTTCATTTTTTGTCACCCTTTTACGTTTGACGTCGGTGTGCTATATTGCGCTAGGAAAAACTGGTTCTTATATCAAAGAGACACCTCGGCCACCCTGATATTGGCACTTCAAGTCTACTATGTCTTTATTCTTTGTGGCTCGCGGAGGGTGAAGCCGATTCTTTAGCTCATGAGTCAAGTACTCGTTAACCTAAGTAGCCAGTATTAAGCCAGCGTTAAGTAGCCGGACCGGTTCATTTCCCTTATTTCCATTTTAACGAACCAAAATTCTCATTGATGCTCGTAAGAAAATTGGTGTTTTCCACCCATTGTGTACATATAAATACGTGCCCAGGCCAGTCTTCTTAATAAATATCCCCAGTGCACCTTTGTCACCATTCGCTCTCCGAGAAATCAGGGCTTCTACGTGTCGTTCAAGTTAATCGTGTCATTTCTCCTCTATTTCTCCTCTCTCACATCAATGAGCGCGAACACCTTGTGCTTCATCTGGTTATGTACTAAGTTCTCATTTATGGCTGTGAAGTATTTTCAGTTTCACCACCTAAACTGTTTTACTGTTTCACTGGTGCTAGCGGATAGTGAAAAACACGTCATGATTGCTTCTCTTAATATAATTGTAAGCACATTTTTCGGGTCACTAAACCGTCAGTCTTACTCTTTAATTGGTTATCCCAAGGGCAGATTACTAGTATTGTATTCAGCATTGCTGTTGCTATACCGTTTTCGTTTTATTAGACGTTCAACTTCGTACACCCTATACCTTAAATGAGCTTCCTCAATACCTGTAATTGCAGTACGCTAGTGAAGAATGCGCTGTATATGACACTAGCACAGCCGAGCAAAAGCAGATAGATTTTGCAGGATCTGCTACCTACCGACAGAACCGGCTTGAATTAAAGTGACATTCCCCGTCTCACAAGCCCATAGACACCATAGTTTCACTTCGGCGTCGTTAAGGCAGTGCAAGCCGGCAACGGAAAGTACAACTATTGTTTTTGGAAGGCCGATTTGTTTTATGGAGTGTGTGAACAATTTTTTAAACCCCTTTAAAAATGAAACGTAGGTGAAGAAAAGATGGAAGATTCGTTCTGCAAATGTCTAGTGCATCGTTTGGTAACTTAAGGTGGCAGCAAGCGGACAGTTGTGCCACTGATGGAAATATTTTTTTGTTAGGAAATAATTAGCTATTAGTAAGAATCGGCAAAATCGACTATTTCTTTACTCATCAAGCAGTCTGATTTCGAAAACAGTGACTAACTCCGTATTATAAGTAAATTTTGAGTAACAATTGTTTTTTATGCCCAATAAGTATTACACATTTCGGAAAATATATCGTGCTTCTAATTTGCCGAACATTTTTTACACAATTTTGCAATATAACTATTTTTGTATACTTGTTTATATATTCGAACTATTCAAAAATCGCTATGCTAGCTGCGGTCTTTTTTCAGCTATATTTTGGCTTTCCCCTACGTTATTACATGTCTGTTGAGTGCTGGTGTCCGGTCGAGCACGGCACATTAGTATTGTGAACATTCGGAAACACAGGACGACAAACGAACACGAAGCGAATATGAAGGAATGTCCAGACGAAAAATATGCGCCGTGCGTTGCATTAAAGTGTTGTGAGTAACAATTTTTAGAATATATTTTTATAGTTAAAAAACCCTTTTAGTCCAAGTAGACACCGAGAAACCGGACCGCAGGTGACTGGGAACCAGCTGTTAATAACAAAATGTTATCGCCAACTGCAAGTGGTACAATTAGGGCAAGCATGAAAAATCTCTGGTTTACAGGTATTAATGGGGACAGAGTTGCGGTGCATGTCAGATGCGGTATATGTCAGAGAAGAATGTCAAAGAACAAGGATCATAGAAAAAGAAAAAACCGAGTGAATTCCAGAAGGCTTACCTGCGTTACCCCTTAGTCAACTACACAACGAGAACAGTGTTTTCCGGCCACGAACGAACTAAGAGTGATTAAAACGAAGTTCCTCAAAAGGATATGTGCTGTTTAGTCAAATCAGAAATGTCCTTGACTTGCCAATTTTGCAGTGTCGTGAAGTAATGATGTCGCAGTTCTAGCACTGAGCACAGGCCGTTGGTTAAGTGAAACACACTAAAATAAAAGGAACGTACTGAACCCAAAAAAATTAGAACTATCCGAGAATCTTGGCTAGAGTAAAATGACTAACCGAATCGAACATTTTTTTATGTTAACGTGGCAGACAATTTAATCTTCTGGCAGGAAAGTTTTTTGTGTACCTTCAGTTGCCAGTTTAGAAAACCTGTTTACATTTTGAAAATCGTAAGATATGTTCTTATACAAACAGTAATATTTATAACGATAATATTACTGTTTGTACGATAATGACGTTTATATCAAGTGTCCTGGAATGTTAAAAAGATTGAGTATTACCATATTTAGTTTGAGTGATATACATCACTAATTTAGTATGCAAAAATGAATTTTTAATTGAGGTAAGTGTAAGTGGCGTGTTGTGTTTATAAGCTATTAAAAGTAAGTTCATAAACTTGTAATTGCACTAATTACTAGCTGTTGGTTTGCCACTTCTCTTAGCTACCTGAACTACATGCTTGATGTTAATTTCTTAATATACCTGTTTAAACATTCCGTTGTTTAATATACGTTCATAACTTCCTTTGAATATCCAAGCAGCATCTGCGGTGGCATAAAAGTATTAACTCAGATTTCAATGTTAGTTGGTTGCTAACCAGCGATGATTAAAAACGAGGAGAAAATATTACCTTTTAACCCGGTAAATCAGAGTAAAGGAATGCGGAGCGAAAATTATCGGACGATGGAAAGAGGTCAGCTGATGTAGTTTAGCGACCGATAGAGGCTACCTCAGCAACTTGTGGGGTGGAGTCGGGTTCTCGTTCCTTAACGCCAATGTTGCCCCTGCTCAGGTGGTGCTATTCCTAAGACAAGATCCTACCATACACACAGTTTGTCAGTGCCCCTCCACGTTTCTCTGCAGCCTGCTCTTCTACTATAAAAGGAAAATGGGATAGCTAAAGTCGGCTGATCCAGTGATCCTCGATAGCTACAGACATTAACGAAGGCTCAACGCTGCTCGATGCATAGTTAGCATCCAGGTTAATCGCGTAGCATATGAGAGTAAAATGATACATTTATATCATTCTCTGTTATAATCAGAATAAACCAGGCTGATATTCCTGATAAAAGAAAATTGCGGTTGGGAAATTTAGAAGCTTCATTATACTCATTCAAAAGCAATTTTAGTAGTGGAGGATGGTGCTCATGCAAGCTGATTGAAAATGGTGTGTGGTTTCATAATGCGGTTTTTTAGACACAAAATAATATTATCACAAATTGGAGGTCACATGATTATTAGTGTCGTTTATTCTCGAAGTAGCGTATTACTAAATATATCAAGGTGAATATACCAATTATATATTAACATTTACTGTCAAGTTCAAAAAACATTAGAGATTAACAGGTTTATATGTGTATTATACAAACAATTTCGGGTGGCGTCGAAATCTGAATGGTGTTTCCACCTTTAAGTGTTTTGACGGTATTTATTGCGAGATATCTGGGTAACTTGATAAGTGCAATCACGCAAATAGACGGGCGACGTCCTCCGAAGTCTCAACCGCACATTTCAAAGCCGATATGCTTATCTTTTCAGAGTCCGTTTACGAGAAAATGACCGATGTACAATATACATATCAAACCTACTTTACTGTGTAATTGCGTATCAGCTTTGTAAGCGATTTAAAATTGTTTTGCAAAACAAGATTCTGATTTTATATATTTTATTATAATGGCAGGTTAGTGAAAAAGGCCTATGACAGCTATGTTTTTGCGTGAAAAAAGTAGTAACACTCAATCTGGTATTTTTCAGTCTATAAAAGCGCTATCAAGTCCTTAGGCAGCATCACAATTGTATCCAGATTGAAGAACAAACTAGAAGAACAAACCGCGTGAATTGCACAATGCCCACATTTATATGAACAAAATGTAGGCATTATTAAGAGAATCTGCATGAAGTACAAGCATAAACATTTATATACAAGAGCTCCGGGATAGTTTTTGTGTATGTCTTTTAAATGCGGAAATTTCTATTGAAAAGCTACCCCTTCTATTCGTATACGTAAACGGCATGTGGAAATTATTACCTGTCGAGAATCACCTAAAGGTAAAGTTGCTGTTGTAGTTGATACCTACTACTTAGGAAGCATTAGAAGCGAATTTTTTGAGGAGCAAGTATGTTGAAATCTTATTTAGCTATATGCCTAAATGAGCGATCTTAATTCACAGCAAAGTATTTGCCAAGGTAGCCTAGGAATCATGCAGAAGGTATGCTACTCACTGATTTTCATCCCCTGGCCCCCATCTTCGTCTAGTAGTAGTTCTACAAGTTGGTGGCTTGAAAATGGACACGCATTTTGTTGCGACTGCTAAGTTTTCACGAAAGCTAAGCCAGGTTAGTCAAAAGGATCGCTCGATACTAAATAAATAGTTTACCGAAAATTTGTCTTGTTTTCCCGTTTAGGTAGCGTTCAGAAAAAAGGCTAATTGAGTAAGAATTTTTTTTAATAAAGAGCTACGACTATCCCATATTTTCATGGTTGGTATTTTATTGGCCATTCCACGGCACTCCAAATGGTCACACGTTTCGCTGTGATGATGAATTCCATTATTTCTTTGTTTTCCTGGCCTTTTTGCAACCCACGTGAAATTGGCAAACATTGCGGCGTCAATACACCAGTACTGCACCAATAATGAGAGTTAGCGTGTGGGACGATATAGAACGCAAGCTTGTCTTAGTGAGCTCTTTTTGATGTGTAAATATACGGCTTCACAGAAAAAAAATCCTCTGGCACGTTTTTAGCCCGCAAGTTCATACTACTACTGTATAGGGTACACTAGCAGCTTCCTTCTCAAAATTTAGGTTTGTGAGCGCCATCAGGCCATCTAGCATTATTTTTGCTTCGTTGATTGCCTTTGCTGCCGTAAATATTTTGTTACTACTGAGCAGTCTAAGTGAGCACATATAGCGCCCTTTTAGATATAAGAAGAAGAATAACGCAATAATAATAATAATAATAATAATAATAATAATAATAATAATAACATAAAAAAGGACAACAAAACAAAAGCATTAAAGTTTACGAAACACTAACTCTTAACACGCAATTGTGGACATTCATGTATTTCAGTCACTGTGTTAAGTAGCGTAACGGGCCTGCGTTTAACACAGCTGGGAGTACCTTCTTTGGTGCGCTTTGGTGAGCCCACATGGCTGAACTGTTCGTACGCGCTCGATCGCGGTGAGCGCCTTTATTCGGTAAAATGGTATAAGGATAATGTGGAAATTTACTCACATATCCCCGGTGAGGTACCTGCTACGAAGGCATTTCAACACCCCGGCGTCGATATCGATGTAAGTGATGGGTCCGTCATGTTCGACCGATCTAAACAACACTAGAAATTTAGCTATTGGTGACTGCATGACGTAAGGTCGTGATGTATTTAGTGTGTCCGTATTAACTCAGATGAATGGCTCTATTCAATAAAATTTAACTTTCCTGGGAACAGGTTTGTCCTGCCTATGATCATCAAGATGTTTATGCATCAAAAATCTGACAACTGTCTCCGTGGTATAATAAGACAGCTCGGTACTATTTCGTAACCACATTGTGATATTTTTCTATGCGATTGATACATCTTAGAAACAACTAAAACAATTTAGGCCATCGATAAATGTATTTAGTGTTTTTAATAACAATCAAATTTTCCTTATTTATATGGACAAATACATTTATTATTGTACGAGTATGTATGATATGAACACAAAAACTATATATATATATATATATATATATAAAGGTTGAATCAGTATACAATAAAGATCATAAATGCTATGTTAAAAATTATTCGTAGTGTATAGATCTATTGCTTTTAATGTAAAAAATTCTTTAGCGATCATATATGAAACTATCGTAGTCTGCAGGGTATACTTAGCCCCAAAAAGAATGGTTGTAATAACGAGAAATTGACTTTTCATCAGTTCGTTGAAGTGATCTGATCTTTGCTTCATCTCTACCAGCAAATAAGAAGGAACACATAAGTTACATACGTAGTAATCAACGAGGATACGTTTTTTCATATTCGCAACTCATATATAGCGAACGGTGTGGCAAAGCAAACCGTAACAAAACAGAGCTTTAAAAATCGTCTTGATAACATCTTCAGTACTATAAGATAGAACACTTAGCTTAACATGAAAATAAATTAAAACAGTAGTGTACAGCCATTTTCTATTCTGTGGTAACACCAACGTTAAAAATCTATTTTATTAAACACGGAACGCTTTACGTGTCGCTCATTTCAAATTGAAGTCTTCAAGTAAACAACCGACACAGTATCATCCAGTACCAACCAGGGTGAAGCCGGTTTGGTCAGATATAATAAGGGACTTGCG
Source organism: Tropilaelaps mercedesae (assembly GCA_002081605.1). NCBI lineage: Eukaryota > Metazoa > Arthropoda > Arachnida > Mesostigmata > Laelapidae > Tropilaelaps > Tropilaelaps mercedesae. The sequence continues at coordinate 26,975 of MNPL01026539.1, forward strand.
TTATATTCGGACAAATCATAATATAAACTACGTTATTATTTTTTAACCCTACGCTAAAATCCACAAAAGTATGATATTCACAACACATCAATACATTGGGACATATATAATAATGTCACATATATAATGTCATAATACTGTGACCACCATCAAGATTCACAACGAAGAGCAGTATCTTCTCACTATATATTTTCATAGCGTGCCTTGATGAGGTATCTTATGTCCTCACTTATTTTGTATAGGCAAACCAATTGTTTTGTTTATAACTTAGAAAAAATGGTCGATTATACAACTCATTTCGCAAATATATTCCGATGTTTGGTAGTTCTTCGCTAAATTTGTAAAGAGTATCTTAAATCTGAGCCTCTCGTATTAATATATGGGTATCGTATGTTGCTTAGTTTGAATCTCTGATGTGCGCATGAGTTTACATTTTTACGTACTTTCATTACGTTGCTAGCTCTTTGCAAGTTTAACTGTTGGATATAAGTGAAAAAATTGTCATCTTTCCTGGGGAAACCTACTTGATATTGATTCAAGGAAGGAAGCATTTGCACGACCATTGGATGAAGAGGCATTTGCATTTGCGAGTACATTAGCGCCATAATAGTAACAACGCGCACACGAACATATATATATATATATATGGTCCCAGTAGTAACACAAGAGCATGTTCGTAGATACCTTGGCGCAGTATCTAAAACTGTTTTACTTGACTATGTGTTCGGTCTGCCAAACGAGATCATTTCGGTAGCTGTCGCTACAACAACCGAAGCCAATGGGCGCTTGGAACAAGGGGATGCAAAGTGCCAAGTTAGGGGAAGGACCCGTTTGAGGGCCCAAGGGGCTTTCACAGGCGTCAAAGCCATGAAACAGGACGTCTATGAGAGAAACAGAGCACGGAGTGGTCAGGTGGCCGTCGCAAAAGACAGGAGGGGGAGACTTCATTTATCGCCGCACTTGTCACTTGGTTTGCAGCTAGTGGCAGACAGCATCACCACGTAAATAACAGCACTCCCTTCTTCTTCTTCTTCTTCGATATTGGGTTTCGGCTGCATTCTAACACTCAATACTCAACCAGCAAACCAATCAACCTACTTCATTTTCTCATCGATCGTATGTCATCGCTGTCCCTTATTCATGTAGTGGATAGTTATCAACGCAAGTTTAAAAACTTGGAAGAAGCATCTGCCCAACGTGTTATTACGCTATTAACACATTAGCGTATATGCCCAACTAACTTAATAAATGACAATTATCATTGCCGTGTCCCATTAAAACTTGTCGGTTATTGAAGATGTAACTTTTGGAGTAGATGAGCTGGAATGATGATATGTTAGTATACGTTAGAGGTACTCTTCTTTATTAGAGACATTGAGGTCTTCGGACGGCTGTATGTATTCCGCTTCTGTTGTTTGTCAACAATAGCTTCTTCTCAAAGAATTAATGTTTGCATAATGTACATTACGAAATGCCCCTTTGGTGCATAAAAACAACTAAAATAACAAGGGCCTAACTTTGGATAACAAGGGGTTGGAGTTATCACTTGACCTTGTTTTCCTCATCTTTTTGTCATCTTCTCTTCATCTTGTTATTGAAGCAATACAATGGGATCTTTTGTTATCGTCGAGCATCCTTACTGTGTGCCTTCAATTCGCCAATGATCTACGGATGTCTTCAAAAACTCGAGATATCGGGAATATTTATTTATTCATTTTGGCTGAATGTCTCGTAACCACAGGTTCTCTTATTTTCATTCTAAGTATTATCATTACTTTAGCTCCATATATATTCGGCACTGAAGATGGCTTCTTTCCTAGAAGCCATTTTTTGGCCAGGTCTCTTTCGAGAGATCGGTACAAACTGATTCATGTCTCATGTATTGCAATAGCATACCGTTGCGCAGTTTGCTGTTGGTGGTAGTAATGCAGGTTTGACACACCACACAGATTTCTATGGCCTGTGGTTAGTGTGTGACGAACACATTTCGCATTTTTTTTGACTGTTCGTAGTCCTACTAAACGCTATCAAAATTTTCATCGGAAAAACGTTGGTATTACAATCTCACGGTGTATTCCACTTGATATTGTCACAAATTTTCGATGAATTTGCACAAGACTATCACCGAGCATGCACGAAAATTTAATGATAAGTCATTGATATCTGGCTTTCTTGATGAGATGTGTTAAAATTATTTTATCCGAAATTACAACATTAATTGAATATACACCAAGGATCTTAAGCAACGACTCCCTTGCGACCAACGAGTCGCAAGTATGTTAACCGTTCACTCTATAAGATATATATTAACAATGTTGCACTGTCCAGTTTTCGAGGGCTTTAAAAATTGATGTCAGTAAGGACAACGAGAAAATGGCTGAAACTCTTTTTAAATGCGAGTAGTACTTATTAATTAAATTAGACGTTATATATTTAAATAACGGTGAACTACGAGAAGAGTTGGTCATTCATTGGTACACTAAATGGCCCTGACCCTTTACAAAGAGCGGTGGAGGACTTCTGCTGAACTACATCAAAGATGTCAAATAACATCGAGTAGTATTACTTTTCATCGGATGGTGTCAAATTACATCGAAAATATCAAATTACATCGGAGGTGTTGATATCTCGGAGATATCGATAACATCGAGTTATGTAGTTAGCTTAAGACTATATATAGTTAGCGAAAGAAACAAAGAATAATAAAAGTTAGTCTGACTCTGTTACAAAGCTTCAGTATCACTATATGCAAACAATAATACAAAGAGTAAGAAATATTACTTTTTAATATTAGTACTGCATTGCATCATAGCGTTGAAAAATGACAAGACCTGACCTGGAAATTTCAATAATGGAATCTAGACAATAAGAGACTGAGGCATTTCTAGAAGCATTAACCAGTGTCTATTTCCAGTGCACCACTGTTTTTAAATAGCTACATGTAGTAATCTTCTCTGCGGCATTCCAGCTAGGACGCTCCACAGTTAGTGACCTGTTTCTACGTTCAACCGACGCTATATCTGACGGCCGATACCGCTGCGAGGTGTCCCAGGAAGTTTCATTCACGACGGAGCGCGCCAAAAAGGATCTGCTAGTATACGGTAAAGTGTAAAGCAAAACAAAAGATTAACTTTGGTTGAACTTACCTTTGTTATGTGTAATTTTTTATAATCATTCATTACGTAATAAACATGACTCCATCATGAAAGACTTTTGAGACACCCCGTGTGTACAAAGTGTTTAAAAAATTCCATTTCTTTTCGGACTCTATTCGAGTCCGAAGTGGGTACTAATATGGTCTCTATGGATTTTCATGACGCACCTAATGATTTCACCCTTGAGATGGATACTATACATTCAGGGATTTTGGCGCAAACTTTAATTTTTTTCTACGGCGTAGAAATGCGAAACAAGTTGATTTTATAGGTTAATTTTAAGCAAATATTGTGTCATACCCTCTGTTATACCCTATAGTTTTTAAGTTATTTGAACTTGTTTCGATCTCTGCTTTTATTTCGTGTGCTGTACGCTGTACGCTAGTGTTGGCGTTTTCTCGTCGTAAATACGATAACGTGCCGTAACTGTCCAATGAAACAACTTTGCACGCATAAAGGTTGCTCCGAATCGTATGTATTTTGAAAGCTTCGAAACAAATGTCCGCTAGATTAATATTGGAACCGTTAGTCCATACCGATTCCTAACAACGGTGTTTGAACATACAGTAAATATATATTTAGTAAATATATATTTCTATAGGGTGCAGACATTTACAGCATATCCTCATAAAGAAAACAATGACGACAATAATTTTACATATTACACACATATTTTTTGCATTTGCACATTGTTTGTCTACACGTTAAATAATATTATTTCAGTTTGGAGGGCCTTTTTCGCGTCATGATCGCATTTTGTTGACGACATGATGTATCATATAAACATGTATCATAAAATTATATATGGTGTACCATATAATCATTATAAGCGTGGAGGTTTGAGCCATATACGGAGTGCTTTCGAAATCGTTTTCTGGCACTTTTCACGAAAGTAGTTGGAGATCAGAAGAAAGTATTGAAGGTTAATTTTCATGCAGTTCGACAGAAAATGTCTCGATGAGGCCAGGCCTTCAATAGCTTTTCTAGGATTCGATATATCGATACGAATTTTCATTTCTCCTGTAGGAAAAAATACGAAACCTAACTATATCAATAGAACTCGTTATTTTAGGTTAAAAATGCTCTAAGGTTATTTTTCCGTAAACCTTGTAATTTTCGAGTTATTATAGGTTATTTTATTCGACTATTCTGGAAGGTATAAACGTAAACAGAATGCCCTGCACCTGTTACACAGAGTTCAGTTTGAGTCAGATGTCGTGTCCTAGTTGAAGATTGGACATCGTCTTCATTTCAATAGCTGTAAAGCGGAGATTTACCTCACCATTTATGCTTTGTAGAGTAGGAAGTAAACCCCCGCTTTTCAAAGCGTTGGAAAATTTTTGGAGCGTTGGAAAGTTTTGCTGAGACATGTTTTATTAGAACCAGCGATACATTTTGATAGCTGATTACTGTTTCCCCGGAGATGCTTGAAACAAATTTTATAAAATGAGCTATAGCTCCTCTAAGTCTGCGCGAACATCTAAAACGGTTATGCTTGTAAGCAGCCTTCGATTACAGAGACGTATTTTCAAATACCATTGATACAACTCACTAACGTTTTGAAAAACGGTGAAGTTTATCTGTAAACCGGAACTTATTTAATTTAGCCCGTGCGCATGAACAGGGATAAGCGTCGTATAGTACGAATGCTACGCCATGGACAGCATCTTGGTAAGCGCCTCAAAGGCGCAATTTATGTACATAGCACCGAAAACCCTAAGCCGTCACAATTGATGAATATGATCGATGATACAGACGCCCTGTGCGCCAACGCGACCATTTTTTATTTGATGTCATGCCGCCCGCCAGTTAGCGGCGTCAACGTACCTGTGTTCTGGATATAAAGCATTGTATAAGACATCCTTTCCCTACAGAGTTTTCTCTCTGTGTAGTTACGTGTTACTAGCCGCGCAGCGGCAAACGACCCGCCGATTGAAAAAGACCCTAAATTAGTTCGTTGTGCACAGTACGGCAACACGGTCGACAGTATTTACCTTGTTATTGATCCGCCCATGTAATTGCAAGCAATAGTGAAGTGCTGTATCATGTTTCTGCTTTGACCATACACAGTTAACGATGTCAGATAAATAGCCAAACAAAATGCAAGTAATTATTCAACTTGAACGCGAGTTCACTCAAAAAGCAGTCCTTGTATTTGAAATACATATGAGGAAAGGTCTGAGAAGTGACATGTCCAACAACGTCTCTTTCAAAACATCATCTGAAAACGGAAGCAGCCAGCAGTAATATTTCCAATATAGGCACTCTGTTGGAACGTTTCGTATCAGTTTAAAAATAACAGTCAAGCACTCGTTCCCATTAAGGTGCGATATTTCAACGGTGATATGACACAATTTATTGTTTTCTAATGGGAATTTTCAACGGTTGTCTGCAATAGGCTATATCTAAAGGACATCCAGCAATTTAATTATTTAAACGATTATTATATGAGGAGGCCGCAAAGGCTTTACGAAACATATCTCGTACTGGCCAAAATTACGCCCAAGCTGTCTGGCATTTAATGTGACCTTGCAGAAAGCTTGAAATCATTGTCTCAGACACTGTTTGACATATTTTTTATCTAATGTACAAATAGTGTTAGAGATTGTACGGCTAATGGAGCCAAAGTCAGTTATAACGCTAGGTGCAATAGATGGACTTACAAATATTACGCTGGAGTTCTATACTCTGTAAAACTGCGAACAACACCCGATACGCGGTTACACCTCTACTTCCCCATGGTCGAAGAATATGGTGCAAATGCAACCAACACCAGCATTCTACTGCTTTCTTTTGAAATAACCGAGTCTACTAGGAAAATCACGTGTCCAGTTTCAACACCCGTTTAAATTCCTACAAGAAAAGGCAATGCGCGAGCAACAGGCCAGCATCCGTTCCCAGACGAACGACATCTGCCTCATACCTCATACCGGAAATAAAAACATCACGATGGTAGCAAACACAGCAACAACAGCCATGTCTTACAATTTGCGAATCGGAGAAGTAAGCACATCATTAAAGGCGACAAAAAATACTTTAACGCCAAAAAAACGAATCTTCGTATTTGCATGTTTTGTAAAGAATCACCATCATGCGACATGCTACAGAGATTAGCTGTCTATTGATTGCAGTATTTTAAAAGCCAACGTGTTGAGACATACCTGCAAATGCATGAAGCCAAGCCACAAGGCCGATGCATGCTCCTTTGTTGTAACATGTCGCGCGTCAATTGCACGGAAATTGCAGAGAAACTGCTGTGAGATTTGTATTACTAGATAGCGGATTCCAGAACACTATCTTACGTCAAAGTGTGCCGACTTTCTATAACTGCGGCCAGTATGGCATGAGCGGCTACAAATTTATGTATTTGGCGGAACGAGAGTCATCTGAAAAAAGTTCGGGTAGTATCTTTTCCGTATACTGCCAAAGTTTTCAAATTTGTTTTCTATTGCTGAAGGAAACCAAGCTTTTCGTCAATATTGACTTTGAGGAATCGAACATTACTGTTGAAAAAATCGTCAAGCATATAACGATCTAATCCTTTTACTGACCTGCTTCGATGCCATATCTGTCAGTTCAGCAACTCCAAACGCAAAACGCGTCGACCTCGAGTGAACGTAACAAGGTCGAGAGTCTTTTTAGGGTTAAAAAGCCATATCCAAAATTTCAAGTTGACCTCAACAGCAACGACGCGACATATAGTCGACATAGAGTATTTCCACATTTCTTGTGCAATATAGCGAATAATTTAACATGCGGTTTTTGTCTGATTTCAATAATGGATTTTTTATTTCAAAATGACGGAAAGCTTCGGTCGCATAAGTTTTGCAATGAAAAAGGTCACAACTTTTGTTTTTTTTGCTGAGGTGAATAAAAAGTTTTGAAACATAATTAAAAATTTTAAGGGGGTTAATAGAGTTTTTCAAAGCCGATAAGCTTTGAGGTCAACGATATTCAGATTTGATAGAAGCTCCTCGTCGATGCAATGTTAGCAGCTTACCTTTAAAGAATTAAACTTCGTTTCTTCGACCGAATATTCTCTGGGATATCTGGGATATCTCTGGGATATAATGGATGTCATGTAAAAATTCTCACTGAGATTGCTCTTGGGAAGTTGTTATTCTGAGTCAACCAGTGAAGACAAATCGTTTTCAGCCTAGTTAGGCCTCTATTTTTCTAAAGCTGGAGGACATGAGCGAGACTGAGTTCTTTAGTTTGTCTTTGAGGGGAACTCGGGAAACTCTTTTGACCTCCGTGGAAATTAGCCTCCTGCTTTGATGGATGGATGTAAAGGTGGGGTCGATGTGTTTAGGTGCTCTCAGGGCAGTTTGCTTGCGAGTATGCAGAGCTAATCTACAGCTTCTAAAGAACTAGTGAACATGTGAACATTGACTGCACTATTATTTGATTGTATAAAAGCTAATGAATATAGAAATACAACAGAAGGTATTTATGTCCATGTACAAAAATTGCTACTGTAGCTTGTGTTTTATTAACGAACGTCAGCACCAAAACGGTTTGTGGTAGGTTTAGCACTTCTTTTGATCATAGATGAATTTACCTTCAAAACTTGCATTTCCGAATTAAATCAGCCAGTAGTGCCAAAGATCTTTCCAAATCTCATAATTGGTAGTTACCAGAACTAATTCTGCAGTATCGTTTCTTTGTATACATAAGTCCAGATCAACACATATCACACAGCCTTTATAATATATTAATGTAACTGGTACAACTAACAATACATAAATAGGATTAAAAAACTTTTAAGCTTAATAACAGTGACATAATTTTAACAGCTCCTGTTTGTTGAATGTACTAATACGGTGAAACGTCCTGAATTAGATCACATGCCGCTGCAAGAAAACATAGTGCTTAAATCCATAGGTCTTTGAGCACAGAAATGTACATAAGAGCACATTAAAGTAATGTGCTCTTATGTACATCCCTGCTGAGGCTGCAACAGCTAAGTACAACAGCCATCTCATGCTGAGTGCTACTTAGTTCTTTGGCTGAATTAAGCTAAGCTCGCCAGGGAAGCCAGCGAAATGACACGGACACATCCCGCCGCATGGTATCTCCCGCAGATATGACCGCATCGTGCACATACACATGCAGGGGCAAGTTTGTGATAAATGTCTAGGGAGCATAGCTTATGATAAAATGCGTGCACAACAAATTCCACCACAACGCGTCCATTTGATCGATTTGAACTCCTTCACGTGTCATTGTTCATTGCCTCCGTGTTTAGGAACCCAGGATTAAGATCTACATGTGGAGTGTCAGTAAGGATATACACGACGAGTTTGTTTCGAGTCGCAAAATGTAATAGGGAAACACGTTTGAGGTAAGATGATTTTGGCCATAGGTGATACTTTTAAATCAAACAGACGCAAAGCCGTTGAGATGGATAGGAGATCAAGGTTCTTTGTCATCGCCACTGTAAACAGCGCCTTTCAACATTGTTCGGCGACATGAACCAGGAAGCAGGTGCTTCTAGTTGTTAGCAGTAGGCCTAGGTACAAAAATTATTGACACAGGCGAGCGGGTGGCCATCGTACTGAAGACTGTCCTCGGCGGATACACGTTTCCCATCTCTAAAATTTATGGCCAACGTCTTTGCTCGATCGCCCGATTGTTAGTCTGAGGTTGAAGACCGCAATATGCAGCCTATTCAGAACCTACTGAACTTGGAACCGAAAACAGCCTTAGATCATCAGGTCGTCCGTATATAAAATAACATTGACCATATCACTTGTGCTTCGAGTCAGGACTGGTAGGTTCTTAAGCAGAACCGAGAACAGTAGAAGACTCAGGTTGTCTCTCTGTGTCACTCCTGTTGTGTGCAAGAAAGGAGAGCTGCGTGACTCCATCGCGATTCTGATTTTGTTCTCCTGTGGGATGGCTACCAATAGACTTAGGATGTTGAGGGAAACGTCCACCCGCAACAAAATTTCTAAGAATGTAACTCGCGGGACAGAGTTAAAGTCCACCTTGAACTCCACAAAGACTGCAAACAATGGTTGCGGTGGCTTAGCCAAAAGCTCGCTTGATGCCGTCCGGCAGTGCCGACCACGCTGTCCGCGGTTACGTCCGAAGCCATAATGTCTTCTCTTAGTAGATTCTGTGGCCTCTAGGAAATGGGAAAGCCTTTTTGTCAGAAAAGACGACAACAGCTTTTAGCGGACAATTTCTTGGCTATGCCTCGCCACAAGGACGGTTGCATTAGGTTTCCCCTGCCCTTTGGAATAACAAAGATGTTGGCTTCGAACTACTGTGGGGGTAGGGATCCTGCGCGGAGACACTTGTTGAAGAGCACTGTCCAACAAGGCCCCAACATCATAGCGTCCTTCATGTGTTCGTTTCTGATTTGATCAGGACCCGTCGCCTTATTGGAGTTTAGTGCCTGGATTATTTGAGCTGTCCTGCACCGAGAACTCATTCTCCCGGTGTTGTCGCTAGTCTGTTCTAATCTCATTTCGTTCAGCCGAGACCGATGAAGCCTCTCTCGGCGTAGTGTCACAAGCCCCTAACATACCCGCTACATGCCCTATAACTATGGACGAGTTTATCGAACAAGTCGACACTTTGCAATGAAGGAGCCATTTACATGGATGGCGTTCCGCCTTCAATAGCAAGAGGATATCTTGACGCTCGAGGTATTTCCGTCTCTCTACAGTGTAAATTTTTCGACCCCGCTTGTAAAAGAATTGCGTCGGGCCTAGAGGCGTTATTAGTATGTTTCTCGGCCTCTTCTAGGATACTGTTCACGCTCATCCTTGAAGCTGACCGCACCACCGCTGGTTTCTCTTTCGCGAAGAGTTTCCTGAGTGTACCCCTGACTGGTTGTACTGCACTATCTTCAACCGCTAGCACAGCTTTCCTCGAGGGTTGAGGAAGCGGAATATTGGTAGTCTGGTCAGTGACGTCTGTCATTTCAGTGTCAGGTGCTGCTCCTGCCAGGTATTTTTGCATTGGCTTCAGCCCCACTAGCTTTTTCTGCAGTAGCAGCACTCTGTGGAAAAGAAGCGACACATAGCCCATTTCCTTTGTATCGAACGAACAGCTATCGAAACATTTCATGAAACGTTTCATTGATTAGTCGGCCGCCACAAAGCTGCGCACACGACAACGCTAGACAACCGTTGGGCCAGCTGTTGGGTACGCTTCATCACTTGCCTTACACGACACATGAAATACTCTTCCACACTCCTCGTACACACGAAGAAACCTCCGTGAGTCCTATCATTACATCGCGCACAGACTACAGGGTCTAAGCCCAGACAGAGCCTAAGCCTCTTGTATCTTTTCGTTAGCATTGGGGAAGCGCAACGCTTGCGCCCATATATAATCGATTTTGTAGAGGTATATGCAGCTACAAGGTTATTCCGGGCGAACAGATGCGTTTATTGTTGGGACCCTTTAGAATCCTTTCTTGTCAGCCCGTTGGTTACTGACGGGCGTGGCCGAGTGTAGCAAGGTCCCTCAGCAGTGATTGAGTGAGAAAGAGGCACTTTGTTTGTTCTAATAAACATGCGCAAGTGCACCGTGTTCTTCAGAGGCACACTTCGGAACAAGTACAGGTCCACCTGTCAAGATCTGTAAAAATTTCCGCACCTTGTCGGCTTCGTGAGGTCCACGAAGAACCCGAACGACCCGAACGAGACTGAACACTGTTTGAAATGCACAGTGGGAACTAAGGAACACGCCACGACAGCAGGAAGCCCTGTGAAACACGTCCGCACTTAACGATCACAGCTGACGGAAAAGCTACTCTCAAAAGTTATTCTAAAAGCAATTCTATCTTTAACCTTATCAAGTCCACCAAAGTCAACATTTGTCGAAAATGTGATTTCGATTTTTTACCTTATATCATAATCCACTTTGCGCCCATGAGTTTTGGTAGGAAAACATCTGAAGGATTTTGCTTCAGAGCAGGGCTTATTACCATTGAAAAGTCACTAATTGAACTTGCGCTAAATGCACAAGTACTACCAATGCTATTTTTTTAATACTTCCGCCTGTTTATAACTTGTTAATACTCACAAATAAAGTACAGGTGGCCGGTTTCCAAAAGTGAACAGAACTTGAGCCTTATAGACACTATGTTTCGTTTTATATCTGTGAGTAATGAACACATAGTATTTGAACAGTGGTAGTAACAAATATTTAATGACATCTGGCCATTTCTATTCTACACTCAAGATTCATAAGCATCCTAAAGAATAATGAACAGACGAAGGAGATTTGCGACGCTTCAGAAGGATAACAGTGTTAGTGAATAAATAAGTCAATAGGCCAAATTATATATCTACCTACAGTATAAAGGTTGATATTAATCAAATAAAGCTAAGTTTAAAGAATGTCTCAAGATTCCAGCATCCAAAATGCTTCTGGTTCGGATTATCGTGTGGTGTCCTGTTTGAGAACTGACGTAATTTTTCTGGCATATAATTTCCGATTGTATATGTACATATATATACATATAAAAAGAAATATTCAAATTACTTAACATTTTAATTGCATGGTAAGTGCAGTTGTATAATGATACTATATAGCTATTATTATTATTATTATTATTATTATTATTATTATTATTATTATTATTATTATTATTATTATTAATGTTATTATTATGGTCACAATTTTCTAGCTTGAACTTGTTGCACATAGCCTATATTTTATATATTTAGGACCTAGGTTGTTGTCCGCGTGTTACAGTGAGAGTACGCAACATGTTCGGCCACGATGGTTTAATCTTGCAGTTTGAAAAAAGTTTTTATAGTTTGAATAACGCACCATCGCTACCGACAAAAGCTACGTAATGTTCGCATATATGTCTACGCGTACTATATTTACTTTAAAAAAAAGTTCGCCCCTGGCTTATTTTAGAAATAAATTTTAAAATTAATAACGATCTTTTTACGTTTTCGTGGTTGAGTAGGTAACAACGATTGATATTAAACTCACAAGCGTACATGATAAAATCAACTAAGCAAAAAATGCGTGAGCATCTTAACTACATGTTTTAAATATTTTTTAAAGAGCAGGCGCGTTATAGGATTGAAACGTTTGAGAGCTTGTTATTACACTGATTGTTTTCGCCAGATTCTAGGCTAGTCACAGCGTGTCTCATAAGCTACCTTTTTAAAACTACTTCTAAAATACAACACACAGCACGAAACGTCTGCTTTCTCTACAGTGAACCCTAATTACTCTAATTAAGGTTTATTTTTTATCTGCTATGCCATTGCTGGAGCAATCTAAGCCCGAACCGCTGAATAACTCATCAAGAAAGATTTCGGCAATCCCGATATATAAGGAAGCCTAATATATAGAGTAGCACAAACATTCGATTAATGCTGGCAAAGATTAGCGTTTAAGCTAAATAGAAGCTCTGACGATAGGAAATGTTGCTTTGATCAATTCTTTTATTGGCTTGCGTAGGTTTGTTCAAAAATGTACAATCCCTGTGGTTAAGCGGCCCAAAACAGTCATCTATCACCATGTTTCGAAAAGGAAACTTTCTATACACATGAAATAATGTTCTTACTAATCATGAGAGTCTAGGGTTCTGGAGTGAAGAGTTCTCATTAAGTTTAAGGCGAGTCTCTCATAACAGCTGATTAAAAAGTATACACTGTAATTTAAAAAGGAATTATGTACTATAAATGTAATACGGAGTCGTTAATTATTAATTAATTAAATTTATTATTGCAACAATGCTGTACCGCTTTATTGAAGTACTCTTCGTTACATTTTATAACCACCAGATCTGTGGAAGATGAAATTCAGATATTTACGCGCGTGATATATGCGCCTGAGAAGGCATACTAACAGACGAAACGTTTCATTTGCAGCGTTAATTATTAGGCTTAATTTAACTCGCAAAGATGAATCAACCAATTTCACAGGATATTTATTCTTACGTATATATTAATAGAACTTGTTTTTTCAGCGTTTATTTTAGTCGACGCAAAACCTTTCAGTGATAATTATATAAGGCTTATATATGTTTTTTTTTGTTGATATTAAATTTGTTGACGAATAGTAAAGTATAAGGCTGTCTCTGGTGGCAATTTGAAAGAAGTAATCTTAAATTTACCAACATTAGGTTAATAAGATACGACCTGCACTAGTCCTTTTATTTTTTACGGCGCCTTCCGAATATTTTGAGCCTTCTAGGCATTATAAAAACTACCCAAAGGAGCAGAACAAATAAATAAAGGATAAGGTTTCTGGTCTCGGTTGTTTTATGGTTCTAGTAGTGTATGTATTGCTGTTCTGCCTACGAAGTTGTTCAGTGCCATATGTTGTGTTATATACGAAAATATTTAAAAGATAATAACTGGAGGAAAAACTGAAGTAACCTTGAAGTAAAACTAAGAGTAGTTCGACCATTCTTAGCAAGGGATCAAAAGGAGGCGCTATGGAAAAAAGAATGACATAAAGGATAGTAAAGTGGCGTTAGACTTACATCGCCTTCGTACAACTTCTTTCTGCGCATAAAGCGAATGCAGATCACCAGACGCGGCTCAGCAACCGCGTCTATTAATATTTGAGGTTCTCAAACCATTAGAATCGTTTTGTCGTTTCTCGATTAGTGTTTCCACAAGCCTCGTTTCCTACACAGAGGAAGCATATTTGCACAGATTTCTGAAGGAAGGAGACAGAATAAACAATTGGGTGATCTGTTGTTCATCTCCCTGAAGAGAAATTGACTTAGGCAACCCATTAGCGCATTGTGACATGTAGGTTCAACTATAAGTTAAGATTATAAATAAGATGTGAACCGTGATTGTATATAAGGCGTCCGCAAGATGCGTTTTATGCCATTTTAAAAAGGCTGAAGCTAGGATGAGGTGTTCAAGGGTCATCGTCATGTATGCTTACGACCTTTAATTTTAAGCATCCGTTACTTCACATCGAGCTGTTGCTCGTTGTTTCTTTAGTGTGTTGATGGAATCATAGTAGGAATGTTCTAATGCCCTTGTGATATTACTCTCCGAGATTATATTTGTTATTGAACTATACGAAAATTATGCATAATGTCAAAAGGTCTTCAAATTGAAGCAATTCACAAAGGCTGTATATACAACAGAGGTTTTATTCTGTGGAACGCTGAATTTATGATTGATTTACTTCTGAAATTGTTTCACTGAATTTCAAAAACCCAACAGCTGCATGCGTTCTAGCTTTAGATGATAGTATTGTTTTTAGTAATATGGTGGGTCGACATACGTGTTACAAGTATAATAGGTAACTCCAAAAATTTTATATCCATAGTTCTCTAGTGATAAGAAAAGCTTTCTCAAATCTACAGTTAATGCTATGATTCTTATTATAATACCATTATTGGTTATTCTAACCCAAAACATGCTTATACAAAATATACAATTTCAGATATCCCTGATGGCGATCCGATTGTAGTAGGTTTGCACACAGCATACCGCATTAATGATTTTGTCAACGCTACCTGCTACTTTGGGCCTCTAAAAGGAACTTCGCGCTCGCTCAACTGGTATATCAATGGTACTAAGGTATGTTCACATATTACATTACCGTTCCCAATATGCTACGATTTACTATAATTTCCACTTATATAAAAATCTAGGCTAGTTCAGTAATACAAGCTTATATATAGACATATATATATATATATATATATATATATATATATATATACCGCATTAATGTATGGTACATATGTATATATATATATATATATATACGAACACTCACCCCGGCTGACTTGGGCGACTTGTACAGTCTTCGTGGATAGGGCTAACCCTAATTTCCGGGCGTTGCATAAATCAAGACATATGAAGCTTACACCTTAGGAGAAATAATTCCAAGCGTTGCAGGATGCTCTTGTGTACATCTTGCACACCTCAAAAAGATAAGGAGTGGCATTGCTGCACAACCGGCACCCATGGAGAAAACTACTATGCCCACCTGCAGAACCTCTAGAGGGGGACTACGGGGAACAGTAATAGATGCAGTCGACGATATAAGCCACATGGGACATGAACTTACGGCCTCCGAGAATGAAGGGTCCGAGGAACGGAACAAGCACTAAAGATCTCCGATAGATCTTGACAAACTTGTGAAAGGCTCTACAAATATGTTTAAGATGCAAACCATGTTCATAACAGAACCAAGCTAGGAGGAGAAAATAATCGAGCTAAACTTAATAAGCTTCAAGTGTCCGGATAACTAGCAAGGACGAGGAATTTGCGATATGAGAATTAGAGCAGAGTTGTGTCTTTGTAAAACAACCCTGTGGGCTAAATTTTGGAGAGCGCAGGTGTACAAGAACGTACCCTGGCTGACGCGAGTATCCTTTGAAAGAGCTTACTTAGAGTCCAGTTTACAAGAGAAGAATAATTAACAAACAGAGCAATTTGGAAACTTATAACGCCTCAACTCCAGAGCCTCGTGGAAATCTGGGAAGTCTACGGCTAGCGTAATTATCAAACCCATCAGGGTGAAGTTGAGGAACAAAGACGGACGGAAAGCCTTAAAAAGTTTTAAAATAGAAGAGGAAGAAATAATGTCGTTCTCTTCGCAATATTCAGATGGATGAGTTTCTATAATTACATGGCGAAGTCACCAACTCTATCTAGATGAAAAGCGATGATAAACTTCTATTAATAAGGGAAACACAAACAAGAGCGTTGACAGGCTTCGCAAAATCTCTCAGGAGAGAACGAAAAGAAGATGCGACAATCGAGAAAATCACCCGTCTTCTAGATCTGCTTTCCACTACACGCAGACGGTAGAGCTGGAGAGACCTTTTAAAAGCCCAAACGGTAGGTCTTCTATGGTTCGAGTCTCCAGTTCGCCGCAGATTACCTCTTAGTACCGGTTGTGCTGGTCTCTAAGGAGAGTGGGTCGTTAAAGTAACCTTCAGGGGTAAGAGATCGTTCAAAGCAAATAAAGGTATTGCCGGAAGTTGGTAGAAATGATTTAACAAGATCCATGGAGGAGACTCGACTTTATTATACTAGAAACGATCAAGACACTTTTTGTATAACACATGATTTCGGTTGGAAAGATAGGAGTGATTGCCAGTATTTTTTAAGATTAATGAATATTTTTCTCTACTCCTTCAAATTTTTCAAGAAAAGACTATCAAAGAAAAAGGCGCTTAACGCATACCAGAGGGCCATTACAAAGGAGGTCGAGTTAAACACGAATATTGTAGTACTTGACCTAATAACTTCAGAACTCTGGTATCTAGGTTAATAACCTTAATGGTTGTATTCCATTAAATTATTCGCTGTTTGTGTCGAGCTAGCCAGTTATATATTAGAAACTAACTTAGTGTATAACACATGTGGTGTGAATAAAAATTAAACACGGTCGAGTTAAATTGAATTTGTTTCGGTAAAGATATATAAATTAAATTGGACTTAGGGAAAGTAATATGTCATAGCACGGGCATAACGAAGAGTGTTTAGTTATACGGTAGGAATTAAAAAATATGTAACGCCAATGAGAAGTACTTATATTTTTAAAGGTAATTCAAATAAAAACAATCTAATTCAGCAATCCAGAAACGTTACTTACGGTTCATTAAATATCCTAATAAATTTACAACTGAAAAATAACTGTTATTTTTAATCCAGATTGTGGTTTACGTTATCGCAGTATACAGATGAGCTATTTTGAACAATTTTGCTCTTTGTGGTAACTTCGTGTTCCAAAAAACATCATTAATGCTCAAAGCAACTAGTTTGTGTTTTCCACTCTGTCATTCTTTCAGTCTAAGGTTTACTAACCAGACTCTAATGTCACAATTATTAAATTCTCGTGAGAAAAATAAACATACAAGGAATATTGCAAACAGAAAACTTGTACCAGCGGATTATAATGCATATAGTGTAATACAGTATTGGGTGTCATGGCCCTAATCAAAAATCAAATCCGTTTAATTACGATAATTTTTCTTTCTTCACTTCAAACTTTTCTCACAACTCAAATTCAACCTATCGTCCATCGATGGAGCTGCAGCCGCTTCTTTTTAAATTTGATGTGAATTTCCAATCAGATGAAAATATGTCTATAGAACAGATTTTGCGCCGTATCCTGGCGTTTTCCCCGAAGATCGCACAGAGAGCATCGTTTTGGATAATCTCGGCTCTTCAGAGTTATCCATTGTGACTGTTGCTTCATATAACAATATCGCAGCGCAGTATCGGGATAAGCATATTAAAAATCGAAGGTTTTTAATATTCTCTTCTGTTTAGTTAGTTATTAGTTTTTCTGTTGGAAATTAGAAAACTAGAGAGGCCATAACTGTATAACGGATCATTGTAAGGACAGCTACATGTGCCTGCCATTTCTGCCATTGGAGGGTCTCATGAAAGAATAGACCAAAGCATGTAGAGTTAAGGAATTTTCTTTTTATTATATATTGGCGGAGAAACACTCATGCGCACTTGGTTTCAAAACAGGTTTTGTGCCAGGGTAGCGTAGGACACACGCTGAGGCATTTCTACATTGCTAAAACGTGCGCCACATTTTTCGTCACCTTTCAGTCCGAATTTCATTTAGAACTTCATCTAGCCTTTAGCTTCAATAGCACTACGGGCAAAGCCTAGCAAGCGCCGGGAAACTCTTTGGGGTTGCCCGTCGTGTTTTCTATCTCAACCAAAGCTTTCCGTTCCAACACCTGTGCCCCCGATATGTAAGTAGCAGCAGAGTAGCTTCTACTCCCATTGGCCGTATTTGCGTTTATCTGCAGCAGTTTTTTGCTCCTAATTTTCTGCGAAGGCCGCTTCCATAGGCTAATCACACTTTTGGTCGCATATATGATTCAGAAGTTCTGCCAAATTGGTTGCCTACCGGTGTGATAACAGATAATGGTCGGCAACCGCTGAACATAGGAGCGTCATGTCATCGACTGTGCTCACCTGGCCCATATCATGTAGCTCACATATGTATGTGTTTGCTAGGCCAAGCCTCTGCAGATATTTCCCAAAGTTGCCATAGCCTGTAATGATCCCTGCGATTTCTCTCGCTAGCGCTTCTACGCTGGGAATCAAGTGTACCACCCTGGCTCATGGTTGGTCCGTCAGAAGGGCGTCCCATTTGTCCCAACGGTATTTTTCGTTAAAGATCATGGCTTTATCGACCAAGATTTCAGAATACTGAGCTTGCGAGTACTAGTGTCGCAGCTATAGTCATAATGAAATAGCCTCGACTGATGCGCATGATTTGTAGTTAATTGACGCTTCTCAAAGTCTCCCCGGCACGGCCTTTATTTCCCACTAGTTCTACCCAGACGAAAGCTTCAGATAGCATAATTGATTCGGCCACAAACGTAAGGAATCTGCTCTTGCTTTCTCTTAAATGCTTAATACACGGCAGAATTTTTCAGATCTACGCGGCAGCTGTCTTAGCCTTTGCCGACGCTTGTTTGGGGTTCGGCATACCCCTTAGTCTTGGTGGATACCCATGTATAGTGTCGTATCTACGATCTTGGTCATTTAAATCAGGGTCAGTTAGTCGATGGGCATTTTTTGCGGCCCACAAGACAAATAGCCTCGTTCTCTACGAGCGTCAATTCCAGGCCGTGAGTTTTCATTTATAAAGCAACCGCATCTAAGCCGTTGTTAGCTCACAGAACAAGTGCACCAGCTTCGTTGGATGTGAAGGCGGCGGCCAGATCAATAGGTTAACAAGTGCAAGTGTTGCAGAATGCTTCTCAAGCTAATTACTACGCCGCACGCAAGATTCCAAATCTAAGGCCTCAGGATAGACATCCTTTAAAGCACCCGCGGTCACGTTCATCTTTAATCATTCACTGCTCAGTGTCCCGTTGTAAAGAAAGCCGTCAATAGTAGATAACACAATCCATAATAGATAAGGCGGAATACTCTTACCTTTCAGTGTGTAAAAGACAACTTTCCAGGGTAAACCGATGAATGCATTTTTTACATCCGGGAGGATAGCAATGCAAAGAGGTCTTGATAAAAAAGATTTGTTCTTCGCTGTCAGAGTCATGTTGACCAAGCATGTTTCCGGAACCCAAACTCGACATGCGAAAAAGCCCATGCTCTTCCTTCTTCTTGCGTTACGATCCGGTTCCTTGGAAGAAAGCAGGATCGTAAAACACTCGTAGCGATGTCTTGTGGTAAAACTCGTAGTAATGTCAGCGACTTTTTGACGAAATTATTGACTGCTGTAGAGAGTAGAAAGTCGTTTCTTTTGCCGGACTTGAATCGCTCTCCGATGAGCATGTCTCCCACGGGTGGCTAGCGGTATATCTTCCTAAGACATAGCCTGTTTATAATCTGCGTAATGGACGGGGAATTGTTTAACAGCAACGCTGTTCTTAACGATGTAAAGCAACCACGAGGTGAGTGTCAAACTTTTTCCAAATGATCTTAAATCGGATCTCTTAGGGGCTCGTCCCAATGTTCTCCAAGAGTCTCTTCTGGCAGTGACTTTTGCTGACCGTGATTGCCCTAGGTAGAAAATCCCTATTCAAATTGTGGGCACGCAGAAACGGCATTATAACTTTACGAAGCGTCATTTCGGCCCTTGGCCTCTCTAAGCTTGCGCCGGGTCTTGCTACAGTTATATTTTTCGTTATCGTATGTAGCCGTCTGGATGTCCTGGGTTCGTCACCAGTACTTGGTGACGAATTCTCGTCATATGAGTCCGAGAGCCGCATGAGTTTATTAGAAGGCTTTGAAGATCTTCAGGTGAGCCACACTCACCCATCCGGTCAATGATGCACCTAATGCGCGTAGTGCAAATCTCGTTGACCGAGAATATGATTCATGTTCTTGGCACTTTCCCTTGCAACTATTTCGACCAGTGCTATACGCAGTAGAGACTTTCAAAAGATTCTCCTCGGGTTCACGGACTTGCCATCCGGCCACTCTAGATACGGTGTTGGCCCAATGGCCCGACATAAACTGAGGTTAATATAAAATTTCTGGTTATGCCTTACGGTGTTGGCCCAATGACCCGACATAAACTGAGGTTAATATAAAATTTCTGTTTATGCCTATGGAAGGTAGGCTTGGAGCCACGGCTCAGAGTATTGAATCGTTTATAGCCAACCACTTCCGTATGATCTTCTCTTTTGTGTGTAACAAGAGCACTACATTTTTAATATAGCATTCAAGTCTCATGAGATAAAAACTGACGAGTCCAGAATATTCTTGTGAACACAGCAGGCTCATGAAGTTGAGTCGTTAACTCGCTTCTAGTGTAATTGGGACTGCTACAAGTAAAGACGCCCACATTTGCGTCTCTCTCCTCATGAGAAGTCGTTACTGTGACTTGCGTTGTGCTATCCACTATAAAAGTCATTTGATTCTCAGTGTCTTTATTCTCATGCCTACAGCCACGACGTCGTGTCTCAGAAGGTCTTTGTTCGGCTCAGTGAGTCACATGACATCAATCGCCCTCCGTCCAGCTATGTCCAACGATATGCCCTGGACGGCTCTAAGGTAATGGTAATTAAGTTGGATGATTTTCAGTGTAGTGCCCACTACAATCTTGTATTCTGCTGAGCAGTTTTTTCAGGCATGGTCTCGCCCTTAGAGCCAGGGGAGCGGTCTTGCTGCTTTCATTTTCTGCATTTGACGCGGATCAGCTCTTCCGCGTTGATCAGAAACGTCTGATAAGAAGCCTGTCAAAGCCAGCGGATCAGGCTTCCGCGTCTGTCTCGTATTACACCGTAGAGTCCGAATGAGTAGCTTGCGAAGCGTGGACCTTAGAGTTCGCGGTTTTTGCTAGCTTGTGAGGCGCTACTGTTCGTTTCTTAGATTGAGCTCGGTACAGTAGATAGTTTACCGAGTTGATAGCCTGATCTTCACTTTTACAATTGTAACAAACTGAGGTGTTCGTGTTGTCCCTGGCGATGCGCGAAGTGCTTCCGCATTTACGACAACGTCGTCTCTGCGACAAGTATCCGGTGTGATTTTGTGCTAGAAGGCCAATTCGCTGATGACAATACGGTGCCGTGACCCAAGAGTCCTAAATAGTAGAGGCAGTCTAATTTCCCAAAACTAAGAGTAATTGAGATGAGAAACGCTCTTGACTAATAGAAATTCTGCCCGTCAGCATAATCACTGTCGGGTGTAGAATAGAGAGGCAGGCGTACACCAGCCAGCCGGAACACTCGTAAACTATCTTGATAGCATAGTGATCTATCAATATATTGCTGCAGGTTATTCAGAATGCACGGATACAAAACCAGCATCGGACCAAAGCTCTTACGTATAGCGGAGCTCATGTCTATATTAATCATTTTTGCAGGCATTGATGAGTGTGGAAGCTGGCATAATTTTGTACACTTTTTATTGGAATAATTATTCTTACACTGCTGAAGCAACTTAGTGCATTAGCTTGCGTCTTCGTTTAACATATACGGAACTAACAGTAGAAAATTGTGTAGTTTAGATAAAAAATTCATATTTGGCTTTGAAACAATTGCAGCTAGTTGACAGCTCATTTCGCCCTTTGGTCGTATACAGGTTGATACAATACGCAATATTCAGCTGTTGCACGACTAAAGAAAGCTTTGAACTAAGATTAGAGATACGATTGTGCTGAAGCTATCGTTTATTTGTTGGTTCGTTGGGTGTACGCATATGCAGGTAAAAAAGGAACTTGAGTCACATATGGATCGCGTGCATGATGACGGGCGAATAACTCTAGTGCGAACACTAGTGTTCAGCATACAGCCACGACATGTCGATCAGAAGGGAAAACTGCGTCTTCGCTGTCGCGGCCAAATCGGAGTCACCTACCAATTGAATAGTGAGGAAATCCGTGTAAGGGCTCGAGCAAACACTAGTCGCCTTCACGTGATCAGAGGTAAAAATCGATTAATCTATTAAGTATGACATAATTGGCATAAAACATAACTGTGCAAGGATTTTCAGAAATAAATTAGATCTAATTAAGCTACTTAGAGATAATATGACCTGAGGTGGAGATCGCGCATTTATTTAAAGACGTAAATACAGTCCTGATATATAATTTGCGTTTCTAGTTTTGTTGGTTTACCCGTAGAAATTCAAGCAAGGTTTCAAACTAGAGGAACACCGTTTCCTTCATTGTAACGGAAAATAACATAACTGTTAGTATATTCGTTGAATAACATTTACATACGATACTATTATAAATCCTGTTACGATTACATTATTATAAAAACACTTACTAGTAAATTTATCCATGAGTAGTAAAATAAGAACTTGTTCATCGCTTCACTGGGTGCTTTGTCAACACCTATATTTAAGCTAACGCGGATTAAACAAATTAAAACAAAAAACAAGTAACTCAAATGAATTACATACAGTTCGCATGTTGTATCTTGAGGTCATACTTTCAGACTTCCCTTAAGGACCTTACGGTAATTATGAATTTCTTATTGTGCCATTTAATGCACTTCACCACTAGAAAGCACAGGATACCTATTAAACACTTAATTAAAGCGTCACGATTTATATTAAAAAAAATGTTATTATTATATTGGACTGAAAATAAAGTTGTTGCGGTTTTTCGAAGAGCGTTAAAACGGTTATTTATTGTAAATAGCCACCCTCATTTTTCTGGCATAATTGGTGTTGCTAGTTGATTTGACACCTTCAGTAGTTTTTCAGTTTTCGTGTGTGAAATTTTATAATGCGCTCTAGTAAAAGTGTCGATGAAATTGCTGCTATTTCTTTTTTGTATCGTATTCTAAATTAAGGAGATTTAGTACGGTTTTCGGGACCAAAATTGATAGCTAGGTAGACCAATACAGGTCTAGATATAGTGTGAGTTCTTCTTAAATCGCTATTTCAGGCAAAGCACTTTCATACATAGTTCGTATAACCTCACAGGTTTTTTAATATTTGACGACCCAATTTAAAAAAAAACATATTTGATTCGGTTAATATTATTATCCATTTTCCGACTCAATCTAAACAGATCTACACGAGTAGATCACTTTGCCAAGATCAAACGGTATGTTTCAAATTTCATTTGTAAATGATATATGCGAATAAAATTACGCTTAATATGGTGGGAAGGAAATATATTTATTATGTTCTATTCAAATCATTACCATTTAAATACATTCTTGTAGATTTCGATTTTTGTTATATATAAAATATGCTGTCGTCAACTACCATCCCTCTTCTTCTCGTGAAAGAAGTAAAACTCTTTTCTGACGCACGGACACTATCACGTAGTATAATTCAATTGCATAAAACATAAGTCGATCTAGTGTGGGGTGGACCGTAGAAAGAAACGGCCTACAATCTTTTCAAAAATATCTTCACCACTTGCTCATTATCTTAGTGGGACGAAGACTACATTAGCAACAAGTTATTTCCAGGTGGGCTCACGAAGCATTAGCCCTTTATTCGGTTCACACGATTAATAGTAACATCGCCTCCTTGTGACGATTTCTTGCAGCCTCCATTTACCACGTTTACCACGAGCCTTTCCCCGCATGTGTATGTGCGCGATGAGGTCTGCAGGAGACACCATACGGCGTAATGTGCCTATGTCACTTCTTTGGCCTCTCTGGCACGTTTGGGTTACTTCAGCCAAGGAAGTAATAGCACTCAGCATGAGATGCTCTTGGTTGCGCTCGATCAAGATTAGAGCCCATTATCAGCTCGTCCACGTCATTTATTGCCGATATGCCGAGATCACTCCAACATAGTTCCTCACCTTTCGTACAGTCCATTATTTCTTTCTAATTTGAACTGGCATAAGGAAAAGGCCACTTAAATTTAAATGAACTTCCAGTGTGGAAAGTACCTGCTTCTTAATGACATAATCTTAACCATGTTGTGAGCAATAGTTTGAAGGAAGCGTACGTATTTTTAACGAATGTGATAATCCTGGCCTCTTGATCTTTGTGGAATGGATCTTGACTCTACAAAAAGGTTGATCACATGGTGTAGATTCTGCACCAAGGCTGATGGGCCCAAGAATCCATCAGATACATTAATGGCATCAGTATTTCACGAGGTCTTTGTGGAGTGAGGCACTCTTTTTACTTCAAAGGCGATAATGTGCGAAAGCTAAAAAACGTTTAAGATCGCCCAGATGAATCTAAGGCTCTACGAAAATCATGCTAAAGTTGAAGGGACGGCAGAATTCTCGCACCGATTTTAGAAGATATGGGTTTACCTTAAGCTATTTCTGTTGGCGTAGCAACCGTGTCAGCGCTTTTTTGAAAGGTACAGGAAATTCTACCTAATTCAGCCTTGCTCCCATAAAAGCCATTAATAAAACTTGAAATTGAAACACTGCACGTCTTAAATACCTCTTTTTGGTTAGGCAACCTTGTTAGCATTTTAGTAGAGACCACGGAGTCCGGCCGAAGGACAGAACATAATCCGCTTACTCGGAAGTATCAGAATTAATGTAGTCAAATAATCTGCGCAGAGCTGGAAATAATGCTACTAGAGACATTAAAAGCAAGCTTAGTTTAATTACTGTCGTGAACCCAGAACTGGGTCTATTAGCATGCACAATCGATAAAGCCACTGTATCATCCCTGCTGCGAGCTATAACCAATAGAATCTCGGTTAGTCATAAACAGTACGAGAGAGAGAAAGAGGGTTTACCGGTCAACAAAACAATATCTCAATAGATAATTAGAAAAGAGCGGGGTGTTCCACACAACCAAAGAGATATCGATAAACTTCTAAAGGTTACCGACAGCGATCCGATCAATGCATGTGCCCGAGGCAAAGCGCATGACCCGAAAAGAGTTTTTCTTCGGATACATGTTTCTCACCATTGTTAGTACTTTTTACCACCACACCAAGACACTGCGAGGAGAGCGGACGTGGATATTAACGCCTGCACCTAAGCTACCATTTAGTGGGTGTGAGCGAAAGATGTTGAATTCAGCAATACTATGGTCATTGTAATTGATCTCTTCAACCATGCAGCACCACCACTAGGTACACCCCGTAATTCTTGTAGCAAGTTTGTCAGCGCCATGAGCTAACCCAGCGTTTTTAGCCTTAGCACCCGTAAAAATATGAAGGGATGCAAAAATACTAAAAATCTATGTCCTCGGGTCAAAGAGGCCTGAGCGCTCGAAATCAGTCTTCCCAAACTAGGTTTGACATCTTCATGTTATTATAATTGATCTAATATCATTGGCTTTGTACATAGAATAATATAAAAGATACATATAGAAAATTCCTAACTCTGACAGATAATTATTGGCATGAGTTGACCCAACGCATTTTCCAGACCCGTTAGTTTCTTGGGCGCCAAAAGATACAGAACACTTAGAAGCCGCAAATCTGCCTTAAAGAAAACATGATGACGTTTTCTGTTTTCGTTGCATTTTTTCTCCTAGAGGCTTCTATCGGCTTTTCTTATAGTTTCTTCTTTTTCCGCGGAACAAGCGGAATAAGTTCAGAAAGATTTAGTTTCGCAATCCTTCAGCTCTATCAATTACAACAAATTGTAGCACTGACAGGTACGAGACTTTTTTTCCGCTGGCATTCACGAAAGACGTGTGTAGTGCAACAAATTACCTAGTCAACTGCAAAGAGCCGACAACCGTAACGGTATTCGCCTCAAGGCTAACGTTCGATGAGGCGGCTTTCCACGCGAAGTTTTTAATTTCGCAAGCTTGAAAGGGACAGCTCGCTGCGGACGACAGATAGGGTGACTAACATAAGCAAGCGACATAGGCCAGAGGACCGTAACGTGAACACTCTTGAATACACATCATTACAAAAAGTATAAAAGATACCAGGAAAATGCGTTAGGGAGTTCATAAAGTAAGTGCCATTCCCAATACAAGGCAAACAAGTGATCAGATCAGCCGAATGCACGGAAGCTTTCACGTAAGACCGCCGGACACCGTGGTACCGAGCGTAAGATCTACGCTTCCAAGGGGCAATTTTACATTTACCGCCTATCACCGCTAAACGCACATCACGTAGGGATTTAGCTTCCATCCATCATTTGAATTCTTCTAGTTTTCTTAAATGTTATATTTCCCAACACGGACTTACTCGCGCATGCTTGAGCGTACAGTCTTAATCACATTATTCATGTCAAAGTGACAAAATTAAGTTACCAAGAGTGTTGGTAATAAGAATAGTAATATTAGAAAAACATTGTGATATATTAATAGCACCTTTTGGCTCATATATTGTAAATGATACTAGTGATGTCAGGCATATTGATTGATCGAAGGCATTGATAAAAAATATTAGCTGGACAGAGATTCAGTTACCCTCTAGAGGATATAAAATTAGGCTCTTTAAGCTCTATCTATTAGATGCGGACTTAATAGCAGAGCCAGCAAACCATGATGCTTTATGAGGTCTCTTTTTTATCCGGCGAACATAATTATGGGCTCTAAAACATGGTTTAATCTCACGATCTCGGATCACTATGATAAAGGTCACTGAAGGAAGGATGTACATGTTTGCTCCAAACACCCTAAAATGCATATGAGTGGAAATGAACGCCGGAAATTAAGTTGTGGCTGTTGATGTTCATACGAAGGTTGATTGTATACGTTTTATCTGTTGTAATACCAGTAATTCAGGTAGTTGCGTTCGAAATTGCATACTGAGAATGCGTGTAAATCACATGAAACTCTTTTGGACATTAAAGCATATTTGTGCTGATGATTTTTATTTCTCTTCTGTTTCTCGACCCAAAGTTCAGTTGGAAAACGTCATGAAGAAAGAAAATATCCTTAGGATTCTTTGCATACGGGGTGGTGTGACCCGGGAGTGGATTGATGTCATACACGTATTGCTACTACCATTTCTGATATTGCCAGTGGTTCAAATGATGTAAGTCGAGATTTATTTTAGGATTTTTCTAATTAACATTGCAAGAGTATTACCAACGTAGGTTACGCGTCTTCTTTGTGGTAGTAGTTTAAAAACCTACAGTAATATGCAAATGCTCCAGATGTCTTGAAGCTACAAGTATTTCCATTTGGTCCAGTATTATTTATTTTTTTCCGCTTACATACGCTACTAGTCATCGCTAGAAGCAGCGTGTTGCTTTTTTAATGGGCCTACGGAACGATGATAGATCCATATAGAGATCTTGCTGTAGTAACGATACCGCCTCTAGATTTGTCTTTCAAGCACATTTGCCAATGTCTTTAAAATGAACTAAGCGCTTTGGTAAATAAGTCCAACATATGTACCACTGCCCTTATTGATAAAGAAACTGGACTTGCAGGTAAGTCTGTTTCTACAATATCAATTTCTAAACCCTTATCCGCAGATTTGATCCCCTATTTCGTCGAAATTACCGTGACATTGAAAGGCGTCCAGAAAAGGATGTACGTAATCTTCACATATTGGTGAATTATTTGGCGCTCGAAATAATAATAACAACAGTGGTTGTGCTATTTTGCATTATCCGTCATCAGAAAGGCAAAACTAAAAAAATTATGTTGTTAGTGACTTCCTTGTCTTCTAGGAGAAACAGGACTTTCAGACAAACTGGTGAGAGACAACGCTGTTGAGCATAATAATTATGATAATAATAACGGAACAAAATAGCAATAATGTGATGCTGTTCTTAGGTGTATTTTCGCCTACCTTGAGGTAAAAAAATGTGTGCTTTTATCCGATTGGAAAGCTGATACTGGCTGTTAAAGACATGCTTTTAGATTTTTTGAGTGCTATTGGTATTGATACTAAATATACACAATAAGTAATACAATGTTGATTTTTTAGCAGAGCGCTGTAAGCATTACACCGCTTAATTGTCGTAAAAGTAATGATAAAAGATCGGAGACATAGCTCCATAATTATTTGTGCATAATTATGTACAAAATGAAACACGAATATTTACAGTGTTTACATTTGTTGTTGCAACTCAATTTAAACTGATTTCCGTGTGATTTTTTTCAGGGGCTTCCTGTTTCATAAATGCCCAAGCTCACCTAGTTGAAGTCATAGAATAGACTACTTGCAGACAACCGGAGCTTTCTAACACGTTACTAAATGCGTGCCGATCTAATACAAATTAGACAAAAAAAGGAAAAAACAACAAACACTACAGTAAATAGTTGCCTACCAAATGCACAAGATATTTACGACACAAGTTAATGCGGAATGTTTTTGCCTTTTCTGCAAATTTCTCTGCTGAGGATAGTGAACGGAGCTCGCGAGGTAGTAAGACCCTTACCGCCGAGAGGTGATACATTTGCTCGGCGACTAGATTCTTTTATGGTAATAGGCACAGAAACTCAATTGGCCTGCGGGCTATTATCTTCAGCGTGAGTACGATTAGGAGGGCAATGTAATTTCAAATGGTTTCTTTAAAGATTTTAAAAGCAAAAAGCTTAACGGGAAGCGAATACAGTGTCGAAAAAGTAGGTAACTCGTGTAACCCTATGATGCCTGACGTAAGCTCCGTTCAACGTCTATTGAAGATGGACCGAACACCGCTATTTTGAGTAATCTATCCCTTGTGAAGAATTACCTTGTAGCCACCCTTCCCAAACTGCCATAGCATCATAGTATAGGAGCGGCGGTAGCAATGATTTATAGACTAGTATCAGGCTGCTCACAGAAACTTCTCTGAGACAACGCTGTATGGTATCCATTACATAGTATTCCGGGAAGAGGGTTCCTAGCGGACTTTGCCATCTAAGACTTTTTTATGGCTCACGGCCGAAACACATGCCACAGAAGCAAACAGAAGTAATTTCAACCCTCCTTCGAGGCGGCAGGAAAGAGAGCTTTGTCTTGAGAGTATTGATACGAACTCGAGCCTTTCGATCATTCTGACGATTTCATCAACACTCCCAAGAACTTTGCAAATGTCAAGTTGAACCACTCGTGGAATAATGTAGAACAGTAAAAAGGTATCACCTGCATAGATAACCGTCCTGCAAAATTTCTTGGAAACAGTGGAGTTAACCATGACCAGATCAATTGTCGTTAACGATCTGGAGTGGCGATAGCGTCCTTGCACCAACCGTTGCGAAGTGATTTTTTCATGCGTTCGCGATTTCTTGCAGTTTGCTAAGTTTTTTTTTGTGTCAATGATGAGAACCTCAGGGAGTGCAGTCTTTTGTTTCTTACGCCCACAAGATACGTTAGGAAAATCCCGTAACTTTCTATGACATGTTAGGCCTTTGAATCGGTTTTAGCAGAAAGCAGCTTCGCAGAAAATAGCCTTAGATCAAGATGATATTTTGGAGTTTAACGTAGTAGGCTGATTTAGAAACTGGAGAGCCACATATTGAGTACCAACAATTTAATCACAGAGTGCCGTAGGCCCTTCAACGTCGGAGCAGATTTAAATCGATCTCCTTGGCGAAAAGTTTTCGCCCCAAAAACTTTGAAACAATCTTCACATTAATGAGCATAAAACTTAAAGAGCTATCAAGTTTCCTCGCATCCTATAAAGCAAGCCAATGTAGCTCCAGAGTCCTTTCTGAGACCTGCCAAATGTCGTGACTGTCGTGCCGTCTAACCACATAGGCAGCCCCTGCTGGTTACTTTTATTACTAACAAAGTACTGACCCTCAACAGAAATGGCAACCGGGTATGACAGTTGGAGAAACGTCAATAAAACCCTCGCAGTTGCCAGTTATTATGTGATCAGCACATATGATACTAGTCTGGCGCTGGGCTGCGACGAGAACTTTTCGAGGCGATGAAAGAAATGGAGTTTTCGTGGAATGATTTTGTCAATTGATTGAAGTTTGAATTCCTAATCGCAATGGAGAGCTATGTATAACTTTGAGCAACGATGTTTTTGAGTACGTCAAGCAGCGTCTCTACATGAGAAGTGGTAGATGAATGAATATTTTTCCATAACGCTCCTTCTGATTCCCCTTTGTATAAATGAATATTGAATAGTATCAAAAAATCGTGTACAATCAGACGATTATACGACGTTTATGAATAGGATTTGCAGGGCTTAAGTTCTTTTTAAATAATGAATATCCCTTACACGCAAGCCACAGATCAAAACAACAGTTCATGCGTAACAAGACCGACGTGCATCACGTGCACGTGTAAGATCAATGACAGTGTCTTGGAACACACCTAAAAAATTCCTCGAGTTTCCCACTTCTCTGTTGCCTCACGAAACTTGGCCGTACAAACACTTTTACGCGATCAATAACTTCTTTGTTTTTGTTAGTTATTTTTAATTCAAATTAATCAAATTTCACCGCTTCCGTCTTAAACCTTCAACCCTTCGAAATTGTGCTGAACGAATGTCTTTAACTTGGTGTAGTAGGGAAAATACCATTACGATAATGAGATATTATAGCAACAAGGAATGTCATTGCGATGCTGATAAAGTTGGTTACAACTGTGCTCCGCTAAGTATGCTCCAATGAGCTCACACTGTCTTGTTGAGTATTCCTCGGTTATTGCTGATTGAACAAGACGGTAGCATCTAGGCTAGCTGTCACGCTAGGCGTCTTCGATACCTAGGTAATTAAATGTTTTCAAATGCCTTAGTATGCTACTTATTGACTTTTATTGGGTGGGTATAAATAAAATTCATCTAAAATAACATTTTATTATAAATAACTAGGCAGTAATATTTAATGCCAAAGGCAATACAAAATATTTCCTTTGTTCCACCTTATGTTGATAACAAGTTTCGGGAACGGTAAATATATTAAAATAGTAATACAAAGAGTAACCGTTCTAAATGCTAGCAATGAGTATCATGTTTCTTTCGAATTCGTTTTAACTTTAGCACGTGCCCCACCAGCACTAAGGACCATAATTACCTGCTTACCTTTGTCACGTATTTGCTTTTCCAAAAGGAGCAATATGTTGATCTCATATACCTGCAACGCAGTGTATACTAAGATGCTGTACATACAAATAAAGGATACTAGTGTTTACTAAGATAAGATAGGAAATTGAAGCGTTTTGTGATTAAGGCTCTCAGAAGATTGAATTCTATGTCATTTTATGCCTTACATGTCAAAGGAAAAAGTGCGCAAAAGTCACGGCGGGTCTCAGTGCTTTGTATGAAATCAATGGATATTTGGTGTATGTTGGAAGAAGAAAACTCATTTCGTGTAAACTTCGCAAGGAAAAATTGATTATTTTCAACTCTTGCGTTAAAAAAGGGCTGCCGCCTAGCAATCCGTCGGTCACAAACAAGGTGAGATGAGCAAATGAGATTGGCTCCCATATGAGCTTTTTCACAATGCTTTTGTGCAGGTATCAGTATAATGCGTGAGCACAGACGTATGCTTAATTGTCCGGAGATATGGGCATATTTATATAAACTTGATGCACGAAAAATCTGTATTGACTAATCAGCGTACACCTATGGATGATGTTGGCTTCGTATCTTATTGAACAGGAACTGAAATGGGTGGTCCACAAATTTCGGGTCTGTACAGTAGCTACCGCAAACATGATGGCCTTCTGGCAACGTGTAGGATGCGGGAAATGCTCGTAGGACACCGCGACAACCTCACCTGGTTTGTTAACGATAAAAATGTAAGTAATTAAAATTGAACATTGTTAATGGGAGAGTACTAAAGACTGAATCCGCCATGGAAATAAGTAAAAAAACTTAGTATAATTGTTTTGATCACGCAGACAATAAGGCAAACCTTTATTATTCTTATTATTTATCTAAGCTCGACCATCTTCCTCTGCGCTCGACGTACCAGCAAGTGCATATTTTTGTACATAGAACTGACTGGCTTAAAGAGTACATCTAACTTATAAGAGAAAAACTTTTTACTAAGATAAATTACCGTGTTAAAAAGTATTATACAGGCCCAAAGTGCTTTAACACATCATACTCATTGGCGTCTGTATTGGGTTATGATATTAAGCAAAGTAAAAATATCATGTCATTACATCTCAGTAATTGTAGTAAGTCTCAAGTAAGGCATTGCATACGGTAATGGATCATCCAGGTTTAATTTTCGGTATCTTATGACTCTGCCCAGTGGCCTTATCAGGTCCCGGAAAAGGCAGAGACTTCGAGTGCACGGGTGACCTAGTATGTCCGAAAGTGTGACATGCTAGGCCACTGTGCGAGGTTTTGCCAGTCAAGGCGCTTTCATGTGATTATTTTCCCTAGCTGCATGACGAAGGCGGTTGCAACGGAGTATTCCAATGAATTCGTATTCTCTAGGTTGCAAAGCTCGTTTTCTGCGGCAGGAACTTACATGGTTCCTTTATAAAATGCGCGGCCATCTAGAAAGAAATTCAACTCGAATAAAAACTTAGGCCTTAATTCTCTGCTAGGAAACGACTAGTATAGTGCAAGGGGTCATGTAGTGGTGCCCTCTATAGGACACAACAGTGAGGAAGCAGAATAATTTTAGCTTAGGGATTTTATGTTCGGCAGACAAGCGTACGGTAAGGGTCCTGTAATTAGTGAAATAACGAAATATAATAACGAAATAACGAAAATAACAACAATTATGTGATGCTAGCGGCCTTACTTTGAATCCATAAATGCGAGACTCTTGCGAGATCGACATACTTTGCCGTCCCTCGATCGATTGTTGCTTGCTGCTTCTTAAGATTTAAAAGTAAGCTATGTCCCCTGGGAAGCCCAGCGAAAGAGATACAATAACTTTCAGTTCGCGCACCTGGATTGCGGAGACTGACCTAACCTGTTGAGGCTTGGCCATACGGACCTGACTCTTTTATAAACCTTGTTTTCAACCGCTAAGGTCATCTACATTTAAAAAAGTTGTAACATAGGAAAAGCCCCTGCCGAGTTAAGCAAGGGCACTACATAAATACTGGAATCACGTCTTGTTATCGAAATACACAAAATAGCGGAGAATTAAGCAACGCTTTTTGTTTTTCTTGGGAAATTGTGGCTAGGCTTGCTCAAAGAAAGATATCGTAGCACTCCTAGGTAATTGAGAAGATAGTATCGAAATACCGCGCAGTATGTAAGGACTATATGTATAAATAAGACTATATATTTTTTTCTTTACTATGCCTTATAGCATTAGGGGAAGCGGACACAAAAGGTAGGACTTATCCCTTAGTTGGGGATCGGCAAAAGGAGCGAACGTAACATCAGTGCGCTTCTGAATTTCTTCTTCAAAAAATTTGAATTTCGGTTCAGATAGGAAATGCAGTCTTGGTCGTTGACACAATTTGACTGAAAGACGAGGGTGCAAATACGCTGGTCCAAACATTGTATCGGAATAGTATTCACATGCGCTATTTGACAGTTGTAAATATGAAGATATCCGGAAGCTAACGTTACTTGAGGTTAAATGAGCAAGGAAAAGGATAGCGCAACGCTTAAGTGTAATGTCAGCCAAAAGGTGAAAATCCTATTGGGCAGCAGTCAGAATGTTTTAAAGACTTCTAGTCATAGGGAGGTGCCCTGGAAAAGGTCAAGTCTGGTCGTGATACTCAGGTTAAATAAGAAAAGTCTAGGAAAAGGCAGGTTATTAGTGGGTACCCTAAGCAGGGTTGTGAAAGGATGTTGAAAGGGAGAACCATGAAAACTTTCAAAATCAGGAGTTGGTAGCTGAAAAATGCGTCTAATACGATGCATCGGAACGTTACTTTTGACTCGCTAGGTGGAAAGAAAAGCTCTATTTACCTCTCTCAAACAATATTATTTTTTGAGTAACAAGGGACTGGCAAACGGACGGTGGTACGAGATTTCCGCCAGATTCCCTTAGAACTTAATTCTGGGACCCATGCTCATGAATCCGGTATATGATAGGGTGTTAGAGATCAAGACCTCCATGTAAGGGGATGGATATAGCAATTGTGGTTTGCCACTGCTCTGGCGGCACTCCGCTACAAAAATTTAAGAAGTCAAAAATTATCCGCAACTACCAAGATATTTGCCTATAAAGTTTTAGACTGAATATTAGAATTGCCAGTTAAATAAAAGGCCGCTCGGGCATTTCTCATAGAAAAGAAAAATATCTTCAAAGAAAATATAATCCAGTGCCCAAATATGATAATAATTTCTGTGCGTATACGAACACCTAAATGTGGCCGATATTTACACGTGAACCAATACGTACGTCAGTGTGAATGTCATGCGGAATGATATTGGTGCCGACAAAGTTCTAAAGAGTGTTAAACCTAGTCATAATTCTATCATTTTCGTATTAGTTGGTAGTCGACATTCGGGTCGTTTTTCAATTTTTATACAAATAGCCTGCGGGATTTCAGGACACAGCGTCTTCTGACCCCTCGCTTGACCTCGGGACATGATTTTCGCATAACTGACTGGAGACCGAAGCATCGCCTCGGTCTTCGAAAAAAAGGGGGTGGGTTGTGACAGCCGACAGATTAAATTGTGTAACGTGTGTTTCAAGCACTAATCGAATATTCATCGAGTATACCGTAAAACGTCTAAATATTCGAAATTTAATATTTAAAAAGGTATTTGAGACCAGTTTCTACAAAAATATGTTTGTATATATTCTCAGAAATGTGGACTATCCCGGCTAAGGACTGTAAGAAAGCTTAATTGCATAGCTGGCCATGACCAGATTGTTTTACATACTCCCTACACTATCCTGGTGGCACATATATCGTATTTTGAAGCAGAAATAATCATATTGCTGTGCATTACAATTGCGGGTAAGTAAGGTATTGATGGCCTATTGTAATAGGTTACAGTGAGCTTGCGCATTTAAATAAGCCCAGTTCCACAGAAATTGCTTGTCTGGGATAATTACATCTGTGGCCTTTTGAAATTACAGGTGTCAGATTGGACATCATTATACCCAGCTGTGGAGCTAGATTCAGTCCATGTGCGTGACACTGAACTTCAGCTGAAGGTACCTTTGACACCTGACTATTTTCAACGCAACGAGTTGCGCTTACGGTGTGGCATGGTGCGTGCGGAAAGGTTTACAAGAGTTGCAGAGATCTCCACCCATGTCATGCACCACCGATTTTCAGGTAAGTAAAATAATTACAATACCCACTCGCAGATTTATAGTTTACCGTAACAAAAACTATTACTAACAAATTATGTACTTAGACTAATTTACGGATTGTTATAAAATAGATAAAACACATCGTTGTTCCTCAAATACATATTTGCGGTTATGAAGGTGGGATGAGAGTTAAACATAATAATTGTACCAGCTCAATTTCAATTCTCTATTAGAAACATCATTTAAGAAAAAAACAGGAGAGACACGTAGTGACGTTGAACTAGGACAATTAACTGTGATACTGCAGAACAAGTGCTTGTTGTGACAAACGGGAAAAAATGTTTGAAAAATTGAAATCGGTCAACGAAACGTACAGAAGGCTTTATATGGTTATTTTTTCAGTGGAAGTAAATGTACCCCTTTAGTTGTAAAGTAAAATGAACCAAATATAGTAATAAATGAGTCTTCTCCTCGAAAGTATGTCCGAGGTGATAAACAATCTAGGGAGATTGTAAACGAATTGAAAAAACTTGACAAAATTATCCTGAGTTAAAAGCCGATGCTCAAGAACAACACCGGTAGTTTTGCGAATGGATACGGAAGTTCTAAGCTGGTTTATTTATCTTTTTCACAATTAAATCAACTAAGTTATGTGTGTGAATGACAGTGAATAGTCTGCAAAACAGTTGAATAAAGGAACACGAAAAGTCAAAGGCAAGTGAAGCACCAAACTGAATGGTTACCAGCGGAACTTAGAATAGAAAAAATGGTAACAAGCGTAGCAAACCAATTTAGCTTGGCGAATATACGTTTTTCGAGGGACGGACAAAAGACAATGAAGGACAAGGACAGGCTGCCATTACTAAATTGTGATTGTCTCTGTATCGAATCCGGCGAAAAAAGGCGACTTTCTTCTGTACCTACAATTATAACTTATGCTAGGTGTCTAAGTGAGCATCCGTTGTTTTTCCTTAAATAACTTCGAAAGCTTTAAAACGGATCTGGAAATAGGCAAATAGAAAGCTTGAAAAAAAAATAGAGTTTCGTTTATATAGTTGAATTAGGTATTTAGTGTGAATCCTGGTGTTACGGTTAGAGCGAATTCAACTCAACAAACTTATTTAATAAAATTCATACAAGAGGTAAAATGTTATTTTTATGAAACTATGTAGCAAAGCTAATTGTTACGAAATTTCTGTTCATTTCAGCTCAAAGTTCGCGTTCTGCAAGCCGTTGTACGACCTTGCCAGTAGCCGTCATTATTCTAGCTATTCTAACGCGGTGTCAACTATAAACCATCTTTACATCATAAATTATCAAAAGGTTAATCCGTTGTCGTCTCAGTAGCGAGGATTGAAGATTTACCAGCATTGACGACGTCGAATACAATTGAACCAATCCAATCCGATAATAATACCTGGGATGGAGCAACAAGTCCATATCTATCAATAATTTTTACTAAATATGTACAAAAAAAAACCATTATATGTAAAACTTAGAGTTCGCTTAGAGCGCATTAATTAATCGAAATGACAATTGTCAATTTACAAGAAAATGGCCGTCATTAACATAGTTTTACTTGCTTATCTGAAAGCTGGGATTAACCGCCGTTATTGCTTATTCTTAAGCGGATTCTTGCGGCTTGTCTTAGTAAGACTCATTGGTATTTGGTTAAACTTGTACTGCACTCATCTTTGAAGTAGCCATAATGATACTAATATCAAAGTTATATAATGATTTAAGTAATAGGTATAGAATAAAAAAAGAACAAAAAATTTACCATAGTATCTAAATAAGGGAATCGATGAGGGGCAGCATTTGAGCCTGCAAATGAGAACTGTAGAAATGGGGGCGACACACAGAAACAGCCGAGCACCGATGACCAGTAAAAGCCGTGGAAGACAGCTGCGGAATTTATGATTATAAGAATATGAGGAACTAGACAAGCAAGAAAGTGTTAAAAACGATCGATTACAGCAAGAATGAAGGTGGGTGAAGGGAATGAAGGGTGGAAGCTGCGTTGGTGAATGACTGAGTCAATCCGTTGTGCTGTTTTTCCTCCTGTTCAATAAGTGATGTGATAACCGCTCAAAAGCGTCTTGGCCTGTAGCAGCAATGGCGCATAGTGAGGAGTAGTCAATGTTGTTATTTAACGCGTTATGCATATTAAAATAGTAATAATCATAAAAATAACAATATTATCGAAGGTAGTAAAACTATTGATAAAATAATATCTATATTTCATTTCAAAAGAGCTTCGAGACGGTAAAGTAAAATATATTCAAGATAATGGAAGTATAATGTTACTTTAACGATAATTACAATATTTGACTTGAAACACTATCTAAAGCTGTATGTTAAACTGAGACAAGGGAACGTAAATGATATTCTCGTTACTGTTTGTTTCTTATTGATAATACTAATAAGAAGGAAGAAGCGATAAAGTTATAGAGAATCGTTTTCAAACAGAAAAGAATTATTTATAATTTAAAACCCGTGCCTCGCTGGCAAGTAAGTTATATACAAATGTAAATAGAAATAAATATCGGTGGTTACAATAATGGTAACTTAATCATTATAACCATGGGAAACGTACAGACAGCCAACTTTTGAATGTACTCTCTTTTTGTTAATTTCTTTTATCGAATATATAAGACAAAAGTAAATGCTTTATAAAAGCTTATCATAAAGATTTCAGTAAACATACTGGTAAAAAACAACCAAAAGCACTAATTGTGATAACAAAACAAAAATAACAATTTCCCTTAAATGGCTCTATTGTGATTATTACAATATTACATTATCCGACGGAGTTTGAATGTTATTCCTTACCAATGACCAATTAAAGGTAAACTGTACAAGACTTCTCCAAACTCCAAACAGTACTTAGAAAACTTTTATTAAGGGCACGCTACAAGAAGTATATGACAAAAATATGAGTGGTCTGAAAATAACAACCACTATTTCTAAGAACGATTGCTGTCATGAAATCCAGTTATTATAAAGTTGATGTTATCTTAAACAAGTATGTACCAACAAATGCTACTTTTACTGTATGTAGTATTATTCTACTAAGGATGCATATGATGCTAGTACGCCTTAGCCGCACGATCGGTTTACCCGTATGAGCATATCATTAATATTAATATAGTAAGCAATTAACATATTGTTTGCTCAATTTTTCTCATTGCATAACAATCGCATATCTGTGAAGGTGATATTTATAGCCACGGTATGATTGCGTAATCCAATGACCAAATTCTATACGGATGCGATAAATAGGCACAGAAAGGTCTGGATACATAATTTTCAATAGTTTGTCATTGTGCAGCGCTGCGCAGAACTAAGAAAGTGCTAAGAAAGTCGAGTGTGTATCAACGAAAAACCAAAAACATGCCTCTATGAGTCTGCCAGTATGCTTTGTACGCAACTCTTGGAGTAACCGAGAATTTTTCTAGCTGGTTTTTACGTGAATATCAAACACTTGTTAAAAATGTAACTCATGATGGAATGGAATCACTTTTTTAATGAATGAGATCGATTATGACGCGACGAAGTATAAACGTAGTGCATCTATGTGTAGTTGAATCGTGATAGTTAGGCGAGGGGTCATTTTTACAATTATATTTTGTATTGCCGAGTTCCAGGCAAATTACGGGCTGCACCACACAGTTCCAAGATAATTGACAGAGAATAAACAGGAAAGACGTATTTCTCTGACTTTATTACAGCGCCAAAACAGTGAGGTACCTGTAGGCTAACCTATCCTTTCTTCCAACATTCACGGGGTCTAAAGTAACTAAAGCTGGAATGATGTGCGTTTTATGAATTTCAGAGAAAGCGTTCGGAGTTAGGAGAATTTTGATTTGTGCAGACACGTGAATAGAAAATTCAAAAACTCTAAAAATTTCGAGCTTACGGTATTTAATTTTTTTATTTTTTCATATGTTAACTTTAAATAGCATCGTTACCCCCATTAAGGTATATTGTTCACTTCAAAATTTCGTCAAGGCTGTGTCGCTGGGAAGGATATCATCATTCTGCCAAAACCTAGAAAACGAGGAGAACTCAGGAAATCGCTAAAGCTGTATTAATAGAAATAACGCATGGTATAATAATTTAGTATGCGAATACAAATAATTGTTGTTAAACTAGGAATTTTGTTGAAACTCCCGAGAAAAAAAACTATTAATTCCCATGTAAAATATTGTTTGAAAAGCATTGTAACGTACGTAAAAATCAAGCATGGGCATCGAATTTTAAAAACTTGGTTATTAGAATATAAATAAGTGCAAAATTAGTCCTACCACCAGGCACTACTATTGATAATTTATAGAGCATGAAATGTTATTAAAAAGCATTAATTTGTATTCACCCATGGCGTTATATCTTGAGCCATTTAAATAACTTGAGCAAATAGATATTCATTTTTAAACCTACACATCCAAGGTTATGTTTCTCAACGCTATTAACTTTTAATTGGTTTTTAATATAACACAATATATCACCGTAATATATCATCGAACACAACCTTCGTTTTTGCGTTAAATGCCAAACTCGATCATGTCTTTACCAAAATTATGGCACGTATGGCACGTCACCGTGAGTGAATGAAAGCTATTCTCGTTTACTCTGTTCTGAACGTAAAGTATCATATTATTCCGACCAGTTGTTAAAAAAACATTTTGTAATTTTTTATTACAAAACATAAATACGTAATTATAAACAAGACACATTAATATTTTTAGTTTGTATATATTATATTTAGTTCATTTATTTATTAATATTATATTTAGTTTGTAACTAAAAAACAATTTAATTCGCT
The DNA here is from genome assembly GCA_002081605.1 of Tropilaelaps mercedesae. NCBI lineage: Eukaryota > Metazoa > Arthropoda > Arachnida > Mesostigmata > Laelapidae > Tropilaelaps > Tropilaelaps mercedesae. The sequence continues at coordinate 66,813 of MNPL01026539.1, forward strand.
GCTTTCTTTACCGTTTGCCTGCACAGAGGAGTTAATC
>MNPL01026548.1:6480-19605 GCA_002081605.1 Tropilaelaps mercedesae
TATTTTCATTATTTATACACTTCCAAGTAGACAGTCAGAGAGAGCGAGACAGGCACGGCAAAACTTTAATTCGACCGCACGCAACTCTACGTCGAATGCTACCCTGCGAGCATGCCGCCCATCGAGGTACCATAAAAGTCTACGTGATTTCTTATAGCAATCCCAGCGTAGAATAAACTGGATATCTGCTCTATTATTTATGGCCTGTGTCGCCTGAATCATTAGCGCTCTCGTTCTCTCTGTATCGGCGCCGAGAAATAGAATCGACAGGCTGATGGATGCCGGAAACCCAGTGCATATTTAATGTCTGAACATTTTTCCCTTGGAAGTCGTCAGACAAAGTTGTTCGTGTACGCCAGTCTCGTTGGTACAGACGAATTCTCCCTTCATCTCGACGTATACGCTTACGAGTCTTCCGAAGAGTGGCACCCTTTATAGATATTTGTGTTCAGCCGCCAACTGTGGATTCCGATAAACCTACGACCGAATCTCCGACCTTTTCGCGTAGCATCCAAGGTCGACGCTACGAGTCGCGCCCAATAAGCAATGCCTTCATCGAAATCATTCAAAATCGTCAGGTACCATCTAAGCACAAAACAACACCCCTGACGTTACACAGTCTCTGTGAAGTTCTTACTTGACCTTTCTATTTTGCCCGTCATCATCAGGTCCAATCGATCATTCTTTCCGCTGACGTGATCCAAAATGCCTCACACTTCAGGCGACTATGTTTTAAAAGGGTCCATCTGTTCTAGAGAACAACTCAGTGTTTGTCTGCACCGGTTTTTCTCGGATCGTTTCTCGGACGCATTCGACTGTCTCGTTCCCAGCCAGCCTAACCTAGAGCGTTAGGAGTGCATGTCCACGACACAACCTCCTAATGGAATGCAGCCTGACCAGAACCAGTCGTCGTTGGTTGTCGTGAGGTCGAGAGAAAAGATATGAATCATTGCCTAGAAATGGTAACGCGGCGACTGTTCCATTACGTTCTTGGAGGGCATCCGTCCGCCCGTCGCCGGACTACGCCTGCCCATTCCTTCACCCAGCAGCCAGGGCCCGGCTTAGGTCAGGTGAAGGAAATGACCGGTCCATAGCTCAGAGAGGAGTTACCGCGGTGATCAGGCTATGCCGTCTCGCCTTGCCGAGCTAGTCACTTCGCGAGGCTGACGGAAACACAACAAACTCAATTTAGCGGATAGATTCGATTGCATTACGGGCAGCATCCGCAATTCACAAATCGCGTTCAACAACACAGACAGAGCTATTGCGAGTGATTTATGCTGCTCCTGTGCCGAACGGAACGGAGTGCGTAACACGCGCGTCTGTCGTCGTACGTATCCGGCTATGATTAACGGAATCGAACTGTTGGGCTCAGCTGGGGGAAATGAAGTAGCGTTGAGGTGCGACTACACACGTCCGAGACGCTTCATGAGCATGTTTTGTCGAAGTGACGCTAACATCTGTGTATCGGTATTGTTTTTGCCGACTTGTCATCGGCCGACGACGATCTGCAGCGGTGGCGCCGACGCTACGCTCAACGAACGCCGAGTCACGCGGCCAGACTTTTCCGTGAGAGAAAATCAATAGAAAAGTCGTTTTGGCAGCTTCGTTCGACGAACGTTCAAGGTCTCGCGGGGGCTATCTCTTCTCACAGCTGCCTTCGAGCCGGCCGGCGGTTTATCACGATCAACGTCGTCTCTCTCAAACCGGTCCCCCACCGTCCACACCTGACATGTTCGCCAGGATGAAATCACAACGAAATCTTTTGTTTAACCGACGACAGCTGCTCGTTTCGTCGTCGGATCGCTGATTGCCGTGCCGAAAGTGTTCGTCGCTGGGGTTTCCAATCATGTGACTATTATACACAGTGCCGCGTTCTGGTTATCCGTTCCAACTGTCCCTCCCCTAAAACGCGAGTCGAACGCAACGCGTCACCCGTAATGGAACAACGTCGCAATACGCCTGACTATTTCGTCGACATATTTGAGCATCCCTTGTCAGGACGATCGAGGAATTCTCCGTTTCGGATCCTAGAAAGCTCGCGGAAGGCGAACATACTCATATCATGGCACTTCCAAACCGAAGCTCAGACCGCGTCCAAGGACAGCGCCGTGCGACGCCAGGCGCCAGCGATCTGTACGAAACGTTCGACTGAGCGACTGGTCAGGAAGCTCGAGCGACCATTTTGCCTGCAAAGCCCCATCTCCTCTGAGTCGGTTTTCCATCTGCGTTTCAGTCACACGCTCCATTCATATTATGGCCAGCAATGGTTGAGAAAAAAGCGACGTTTTGTTCTACTGCGGAATCTCTCGAGTCTAGCGTCGACGACGTATGTCGATTTGATTTGCGCGTTAATCGCTCGCCTTGAATACCAGCGCAGCAGGACGTGGTGTCTGTGGAACGCGACTGGGTTTCGAATTCTCCAAGGACATGCACTCATTTCGTCGGCCTTGGCCCCGTGTCGTCGTCGTCGTCGTCGGGTGGAAACACAATGCAGGAGGGTCGACATTTGGGTCGCATGGGTAGAAAAGCTCGGTGTCCTGGAACTCCTTTCCGGTGTCCCGGATGGGCCATTGCATGGTACCTCTCCTCGTTCGCTGATAACTCTGTTATCACAGTAGCTCATCTTCATTCAGGATGAACTACACTATTTTGTGCTGGTTGATGCCACCTCGTTCCGGAGATGCAGTGACAGGCGACCGCCTGCTTGTTTGAACGCGAGCGTATTCGACTTGGGTGGTGGTGGTGGTGGCCATACCCCGTAACTCTTTCGTACGTACGTACACCCACTTCTCTGTCGCTCGCTCCCTTCCTCTTCGTCCTTCACCACCCTCGTGCTTCTCTCGGTCTTCCCAGATGCTACGACTTTTTTTAGATGGAAACGAATCCTCGTCGTCATACCCTCGCGTCGACTCTACGCAGAGGCCGTGCGAAGGATGCGCACAGCTGCACAGACGACAAGAAGAGAGGCTATAATCAGATTTGCCAACGCAAAGCAGCCGTCTTTTCCTCGTCCCGTCCCCTCCCAGGAGCGCCGTCGCCGCCTCCGCGAACACGAACACCAACGACGACTGGGCCTATCCAGTTGGGGTGGCCAACTGTATCGGCTGGCCGATTTGGCCTGGCGCCGAGCCTCCCGTTGGCCGTGGGCTAGAAGCAGATGCCAGTCGAACTCCGGCCACGAGCGAGTGTACGCGGGACGGATCGTACACCGGCGGGGGCCATTACAACTGTAGCAGCACCGGGGGCGGCGGAGGGGGGGCCGAAACGCGTGTTGTAGCGACGCTTCGTCAATCAAATCTGTTTGTATTCGCGGTTCGTAGACGGATTGTCGTCGGCGTTTCGAGCAAGGCTTGCCTACTCGGGGAAGATCCTGAACGGTGGCCGTAGTTGAACGTAGGGGGTGGGACTGGTGGTTGGATAACGCTGGAAAGCCGCAGGACACGGGAGGCGTTCGTTCCTTGCTTTCACCAGGGAAAAAGGTAATGAAAATGTATTTGTCCATCTCCGTCGGTCGCTGATTAGCTTCAGCAGTTTCCCGAGGAGATTTCATCACGCATCGACGAAACGTGTCGATCGAATAAACTTTGCTATGTTCTACTGATCTAAACGAGAACGTGTATAAAGAGGAACCTATGGAAACCTATGCGACCGAAACGGATTCAGCTCAGCGGGGCTCCACATTGTATTATGGTTCCTCTTACGACTTTATTTTCGTATATTAATTTCGCGTGAAAGCACTTGCTTGGCCCTAATGCCGTAGTCGTTTACCACTAAGAAGTGTGCAATGTCGATCTGGCTGAACAGTTTTTTTTTTTCCTTAAGAATCCACATAAAACCAGCAGAGTAGGCAGATAACGGTTTGCATGAAGAACGCAACTCTTGGCGAAAAAGTTTTCACGTTGGCGAAGCTTCTAGCGAAATTGCACACGTTTAACCCATGCGGCGGTTCAGCATTTCCGTCAAGGAATCCGTATTGCAATTATCTTCTAAATTTGTTGTCGTAAAACTAGTCGAACTTCACTTGCCGGCGTCGGTTAAAAAGGTCTTCAGTGCCTCGAAGAAGAGCCATATACTCCAAACCGAGCCATGACTTCGTAGGTAATACAGGACGGGACCGCGTCGCCAGAACGGACGTGTTCGCTGTCTACTTTTAACGCAACGCATGTGATCATTATTCGATCGAGAGTCCAAACATTTTCCGAAGATCCCTGTGCAGCTTTATGCTGCCAGCTGAGACGAGCATTTGGCGACACGCGGCGCATTACTTCAAACTAGGGGCGAAAGTTTTTTACTAGAAACAGCGACCTTCTAAAACGTGATGTAAAGGTCGCGTCCGCATTTGACAAGGTCGAACAACAGCCACCACCACCACCACTTTCTCCTAAAGTACTTTCGTGTTCCACCGGGGTACCCAACGATCCTTCGGCACGTAAATTCACTTTGATTTCCTACACGAATTTTAGCTCATACGCTCCCTATATGTGTCGGATGATTGCTCCAGTTCCTGTCGGCAAACCATCTCTCGGGCTCTAGGTCAATAGGTTGACGAACCGACCGAAAAGCCACAACGTCACAGCTACTCGAACTGTCGCTAAATCGATATACACAATGCCGTGAAGAGTAGGCCCGCGCGTGTTCACGTCCTGTGTACATTGTCCCGACTACGTCTACGTATAGTTTGCTGCCTATTTCCGTTGTGGCTCCTCTCGCTCCTCTTCCCTTCTCTTCCATGAAGTGCCTTGGCAGTTGGAAAAGCAGTGGAGATTCAGACATTGTCAGTTGCTTCTGCGCATCAACCTCTTTGTGACGTTTTGGTCCGTTTCGCACCTTTCCCAATCTCTTTCGTTCTGTCTCGCCTTTGCCTGGTTTTTCTCTGTGCCGCTGCGCGCGTGTCTCCCTCGTAGCGTTTCCCTGGCGTGTCCTTCGCTGATAATAATAATAATAACGGTGATGTGAATAGCCAGGTCATCGGGTGGTGCAACAGCAGAAAGAGAAAGAAAGAATTCTGATGGGAAGCCAACATGCCCGCCGGCGACAAGGGCAACGTTGCCGTTCGCGTCAGCAGCAGTCCAACGACTGGGCTTGCCTCCCTCCCATTGTGGATGAACGTGAACCGTATTTGCATAAACAAAAAACGGGGCCGACGATCCGCCGAAGGACCGACGAGAAAGGTCCGGGATTTGCGGAGGCTGAAAAAGGACATATTGACACCAACTATTGCACATGAAGCATGCAGGAGACGTTTGCGCATGACTATACCTATCTGAATGTTTCACAAAACAAATTCACTTCTTGGACACTCGCGCTTCTCTCAAGAAGTCATACGACGACAGCGAGAAACGTACGCGGAGCTGTTGTAAGGCGTCATTGACGATCAAGACCAACGCGGAACTTGTTGCGTGACCCTGTCATTTCACATATCCGATATAGTTTCAAAAAATAGCCAAGACAGAGGTCGCGAACGTGGGATGGCAAGTTGATGTTTTTTGTTAGAACGTCTCTCTCTGAGTATGTTCGAATATTTTCCTTTCGATGGTCTTGCAGTACATTTTGAGGACGCATCGAGAAATTTGTGATCACCGCAGTGTTTAGCTATTTTATTCGCTGCAGTTACACTTCCCTGAAACAAACTTCACCTATGAGGGGCCCGCTACGCCTCGAAAACTACCTCGCGCTATGAAGTCGTCATCGAGTACGTACGCGTTCGCGCGTAACCGTACTGGAAGAGTCATGCCTCCGGTGGTCAACAAACTTGATCGACAAACCATTTTCGAATGAATATGTCCGCTTTTACTGAAACGATAACCGAAACACATCGCAGTGAGCATTCTTTTGTTTGAAATCGAAAACATCTTTTAATTAGGTTAAAGATGGGTCGGAGCAATTCGTATCTCGCCTTCGGCTGGGGGTGATTTGGCTGGTGCTTCTCTCCAAGCGAGACGCCTTTTCCTTCTATTTGTGCTTCCGAATGGTCTGACAAAACACACACGAGCCTTTAGCGGAGCAAGCAATACTACAGGAGGTAATGTACGCTTTCGGACGGGCACATATGTTCATCGAAGGTGGGAAAGTTCTCTTTTAATCCTCTCTCTTATCGGATTGTCCAGCACCGTGACGTACACGTGGTGCATCAGCGTTGCGCGCGCGCGTACGAGTTCAAAGTCAGACGTCAGCCCTCAGCTGGCCTTTCGTTCGAGGGGGTTGCGTATGCAGCGCATGACCGTTGTCGAATCCGGTAATAAGTGAAGATCAGCGACGACGCATGATACCAAATGGACCAAACCCACCACGCGTTGAAGCCCCGACTTCGGGGGCGTACACCTGCACTCGAGTCACGTTGCTCGCGAGATAAAACAAAATGATGGAACTCTGCAGGATGTGTATGGGGATGTTTCTCATACGGAACGTCAACTTGACGGTGCGCATCCCCCTGTCTCATGTATGTAGGGGTGTGCACATATGTTAGCGTGGAGTGCAGAAAAGGTAACTGACAGGAACTTTTAAATGTAGTCTCATTCAGCTGGCTCGAATTAGCGATATTTATGCGGTTCCGTGGACTCTAAACGTTGCCTGGTGCTTGGCCCTGACTTTACGCTCAGTTATGTCTAATGAATATGTGTACAAAGTGTCCTTTTGTAACTTTTCGTCAACTATAGTGTGTTTTCGCTGAAAGCTAACTAGCGTGCGTATAAAACGTGTGTCAGGAGTATGAAAAAACCGTATGAAGACTTGTAAAATTACACTCTATTTAGAATTATCAATTGTTTCCTGCCAGAAATCAGATGCGTTAAGAATTTAATATCCATAACATCTGTTTATGTTTCATCTTTCGAGTGGTCTTTTAGTATGTACATCTTTAGGTCAAAATTCGATAGTTATTTCGATCTGCAACGTTTTAAAATAACATCCACACCATTAGTCAGAGTATGTGTGAAAATTCTTACTAGAACCATGTGCCTGTTGAGTTGCCACGCAATATATAAAAGCGTATTTAAGGCATTTAAAGTGTGTTTTTTGACGTGAGGGGCGACTGATTTAAATCTTTCTATTCTAAAGTCTACTCAGGTGTTAACGAAAGTGTAAACGACAATATTTACACGTATAGGCTAGAAAAAAGTTCGTACGTGGTTAACCTGACTATTGAATATGGCGAATGTAACGACTGTCCGATGGCTACGTAAGAATATTCCTGTGCGCATGTGAGACCGAGGGTTTGTTCACCTACCCCCCACTAAGAATAAAGCCTACTTTAGATCAATAAAATCTTCAAAAGAAGTCGTCATTCACGATGACACGACTAAAAAAAGATTTGGACATTCCAAAGACGTACGTTTTGCTTGCGCATTAATACCCAAATATCAAGTCGGCACTATCATAATCGAAAGCACCGATAGTAATATGCGATGTTTAATTCAAACTAGCCACATTATTTCTTTTCTTTCTCCTAAAAAATTTTTCAAAACCCGTGCAAGTCTTCACAAGCGTGTATATGTATATTTATGTGCGTATATACATATATATTTATATACATTTATATATATATATATATATCTACATGGTACTGACTCAGTGGGGCGATCGAATATTACGTTAATCAAATTGTGTGCATATGTTATACACTATCTTTATTTAGCCATAATCCTCATGTGCACCGAGTAGACACAGCGGCGCGGCGGGGGCGACGTCAACGTTCTGACGGTCTCCTAAACGCCATACACACTTGCGTGATGCTACGATGTCTACGTAATGTGGGGTGATCGAGCTCACTTTACCAGTGAAGCAGATCATTCCATGTGTTCGTAACGAGCGATTTTCCACAGCTTGGTCGTATGCTTCGGTAACGACTTTGGCGCTGTAATGGCCATGCAGTGGATGCCGAAGTCGATGACTGTGCCTACACCTCGAAGAGGGAGGAGGGACCCACCAGCGCCATCGTCTTCGGTGCTTTCGCCTCATTCTAGTTTCTTTAATTCTATAGTCCTCCATTGTCATTTAGAGCGATTAGCCAATTTCCGAGTACAATCAACTACAAGAATGGCCCAGTAGCGGTCAGATGGGCTTTTCAAGGCGGGCGAGCAACAGCTAACGACAGGGTCTGGTCTAGGGAAACTGCTTCGCCAGCTGAAGGAACAACGTTTGTATTTCCCCTTTGGCCTGGTGTCGAAAGGACGCATCCGTCAGCCTGTTGCCTAGGTCATGGCTCACACATTCGGCGAACCGAAGGTAGGCTATGAAATATTTGCCGTGCGACTCTCGACAGATAAACTGTAATTAACCAAAAGGGATTTTGAGGTGTTGCAAGACCCTGGCCATAGATGTGAGCCGCTCAGCGGTACGAAAGTAGTTGATGGATAGCTTATTGGGGCATACGTTAATGGGCGTCTTGCTATCAGTTGGGTATACAGTTGGGAATACACTTGTCGCTGAACGCTGTCATGCAAGAGACGCCTGCGTCGATATTTTTAATATTACTAAGACCCCTCGATATCGCCTTATTCTGTCCGGTCTTACCTGATGAACTGGCCTGATAGAGCCTTTTGCCATGAAGGTCAAACGGGTTAGCCTCACTCCATTGTGTGTCTAACAGGCAATTTGATCGACAGTTCTACGTCAATGATCTCTCTGTCTGTCTCAACGAGTACCCTAGGCATTTGGCCTAGGTTCATAAGGCTGATCCATTCATACACGACCTGGACTGAACTCCGTATATTGAGAGCTTTGTCAATATGTTCGAGGGATCAACCTAGATCCGGCTCACGTCTGGCGAGACGACGAGACGCTAAGAACTCGGCGGATATGCGCGGCTTCCCAGACGTTTCCCGCCTAGACGAAAACCTAAGCTAGACATCGAAGGCCGGTCGTTGTCTAGGCTAAACACAACTGTGTGTTCGTCTGCGGTCGGAGTAACCTAGTCAGCAAATTGCTCGACAGCCGCCGCTGTGGCCGAGCAACGTTGCCCCAGACTGGTCCAAGCACCCGCAGATCGACTCCGGCAAGGTCTCGGAATCGGTTGGACGTAACTCGAGGAGACGAAATCTAATCACCTCGTCAATTGTGCGTTGACGGCATTCTAACAATACTTCAAACCCTCTAAACAACGATTCGGATAATTGTCGTCATTAGGTAAATGCCTGCGAGAAGTGATGGAGCTCGCTTTTGGCTTCAGGAGCGGCTTACACTACGAGTACTATACGAGCCACGTTTATGGTGAACGTGAAATATAGACGAACGCGACAGGTCTCGTTATTGACTCAGATTTTGCATCTGAATGGCATCTTCTGGTATCGCGAATCGCGTATACGGCATTGCAGCTGTATACGCAATTCCTATCTAATCTCCTGAGGTAGGAAGTTATATTATAGGGAAGAACAGGCCTCATGAGGGCATTTTCGATGGAGGTACGTATGTAGAATTGAAGTCGTGCTAACAGCAAAACTAGTAACATGGCTTTATCCCCTTTTTCTAAAATGAGTGTAATTGACATTGAAAAAATGACACCATTACCCTGCCAGGTCTATTAGGTTTACTGTTTTCATGACGGCTACGGACGGCAGCTAACGCCTTTGGCGACGAGAGGAATTTTCAAATAGGAACTTTAGGCTGTGTTCATATATTTATGTGGCCAAACCTACAAGTCAGCGTAGCTTAGGTTTCGTTTCTGCCCCCGGTTGGAGCAACACCTCAGTTGATTTACCTCAGTTTCTGTGCCAATGTAGGTGCGCGGTTATCGGAAGGTCCGACAGGCTATACTACGATATGTGACCTTGTGAGTCTTCAGGTGAAGTCGAGAGGGACGGTTGGAAACGACTTGACTCCTTCGATTTGGCTAAAGCTAGCCAGTTGAGCCTTTAGCTGCCAGGTTAGAGAAGTTTAGCTTGACAACATCCTTTCGGACTGGCGCAAACATGACGGCCCACGGTAAGGCAATGAACAGAGAATTTCTCAAGCATGGATAGACCTATATATCTGTCCAAGGTACATATAACACAAACGACCTTTGTGGGAATCAGGTCATACATCGACCGACTTCGGCTTTCCATTATAGGTTCAACTATAAATCATAACCGTATTTGGTTGCGGAGCGCACGTTCAAATGCAATGTCAAAATTCACTAATTGATTTTAATCTATTATGTAAGTACCCGAGGGGCATTCTATTCAAGATAAATGGCGCAGTTCAATTTAGAAACAGTCGTAGTAACTGGCACATTTATAATCCCCTCGACAGAGGCGAATACCGTAGAATCACCTATGCAAGTTGCAATTCGAACCGGCAGGGCCACAGAATGCCGCAGTTTTACAGCGCGTAAACTGTTAATGGTACGTTACTCTCCGGCGATGCTGTTTTGAATTAGCCTGTCCTACTTCACTATAAAATGCACCAACTATAGACGGGGTCCTGGCGTCTTGCATTGAGTGTCGAACGAACGAAGTTTAAACGCTTGACTCGACGGCACAGACCGCTCGTGCATACATCAAGAGTACTACTGTGCAAGGACAGGCGTAAAATCCACTATGAAGCATGAAGATTTCATACTATAACCGGCGGTTAACACGCCAGTTCTCTATTTCTGAATTACTGAATTCAGGTTAAGAAGCATTTGAAAACGACCTTCATCCACTACTAAATAGATGACAAAAAGTTCCAGGCACAGGAGGGTTGGAAGACCAAACACTTGAATCAATTCCCGCTTGCCGCCTTACGGCTATCCTAGCTATGGACTTCAGGCAGTGAGAAGCACTTCGCTGAGAAAACTGCTGAATACGAAATCCTACTCTTCGTCCATTCCCGCCGGGAAGTCGCAGATACGAAGTTATGAACGCATCGGTGCAGCCCCGCTCTCCCATTCAATTCTAATCTTCGGAAAGTAAAGTCCAAGACGACGGCGTACAAGTATTCTAGATGAATCAACAACGTCTGACGTAAATCCGGCAGAGTCGTACTGAGGCGGTGCTGCTCTTTCGGAGGCTACGTATATCAGTGTTTAATGATCCGGAGGCGCAGAAGGGAGTTTTGAAACAGCTGTCGCCATGGCATGACAGAACGAAATGAATGGATTAATGGATGGATGAAGATTAATGACCGGCTAGAACAAGCGTCTAGAGTTTCGGACCGGGTTTTCGGGCCTATACGTCGGCCCCAGAAGGTCTTACGACCATTCCTGAAAAGTAAGTTTCATATCCAGCTTTTATCGTAGCCGCAGTATGGCAGTGTTGATTGGGCTATTTTATTTGCCTTTCGATGCGTCCGTACGCGATAATACACGTTATCGTTTTTTTTTCTGTCTACCAACCAATTCTCGATGACCAAAATTGGACTCACAATAGTTCCAAGAACTAACTCAGCCACAGTTTCGCTGCTGTTTCGATCTGCTACACTTTCATGCCTGTGACACTTGTTTTTGCCACAGAATAAGCCAATTTAGGACAACTTACACTTTTCCCAGATATCCTTGCCCGCACGTAGCGTCCGGTTGTCCTATTTAGTAACTAATCAATGACATTAGCCAGTAACTCTCATTAACCAATGACACCAATATCTCATCCGGCTACTTTCTGGCCAACGTTCTCATCGATTTGTTTTCTGCTCGCATCCGTAAATGCTCCGTTCCTCCTGTCTTGTTCTACCGTAACTTAAAAGCTGTTAGTCAGCCTTAGCCACCGTAGTCAACACACCCCCGGGCAGGTTTAGGGCAAAGCCTTCGCCTGTGCGACGCGACGTTACCGCTGGCGGCTCCACACGATGGACGCCCCCACAGTGCAGGCCATGACCCAATGCCAGCCTCCGCGCCACCCCAGCGTGCGTGCGTGGTCCCCTGTGAATGATTTTGTCCCCTCGGGAAATAAGAATAGAATCCTGGATTGCGAATCGTCAGTTGGACCAGCAGGATAAGGACGTCGGGAGGGGGCTGACAGAAACGTGGTCTTCTTTGAGCCGGACTGCCGCCGGGGTGGAAGTGGTCCTGGGATGAGTCCGTTGGGGAAGTGGCTGCCAGGCAGGATTGCGCGAGTGGGGATTTGCCCCATTTCCTCCGAATGGCGGCATAGACTCAGAGGTCCCCGCGGCCACTTCCCGTGAGCGCCCAACTGGCTCGTTCGGCGCTTCCGTCAGCCCCTTCGGCTGTTCCTCTCCTTTGGCAGCCGCCGAGGATGGACTTCTTCGCCGAAAGCTCAAAGTCGTGGGATCAAACTGACGTGACGATTTTGGTCGCACCCCCTTTTTTTTTGTTTCGTTACCCGGATGCCTCCGTGTTGGCGTCGCGCGAACGCTGGCTGGGGGGACGTGTGAGATCCGGCTATGTGTGAGCATTATTTATAGCCATATATATATATATGTGTGTGTATGTGTGTGTGTGTGTGTGTGTATAGACTGTACCGTCACGCTGGCGGCAACAGTAGCAAATCGCAAGCCAGAGCAGCAGGAAAACGTGGACGCCGCCGGTGGCCTGGCAGACGGACCCAATCACTGCCACTTTTCTACTACGACCACGTAACAGGTAGTGCTACAACACGAGGTCGATGTTGAGAACGAGCGATCTCTTTCAGGCGTGCTTCGTGCGTAGCTGGCGCCGTGACACGCTGACAAGCAATTTGAGCCGGGAAAAGGACAAAAATAGGGGACGGGAAAGGAAAAAAGGAGCAGAAGGCTGCCTCGCCAGTGGGGAACCGCAACAGTACGGCCTAGTTACGTATTAAAAAAAAGTCACTTTTACTTAAGTAACGGCAGCGGAGCGCAACGGCGGACCTGGCGTTGGACTGCTCCATTTTGCTTCTCATTGTGGCGTTCCACCGCTGCAGTCCATCCATCGCAGGATGTGCGCATTGTCAACACGAAAATGCTCTGAGTGGATGAATGATTCAAACACACGCTAAGGCGTAGAAGGACCTGGACATGGAGTGAACGAGAAAGGAGCCGTTCATCTTAGCCGTTTAGAGGCGGAACTACGGGTGAAAACGAAAACACCTGTGGGTGAATCGAGGATGCTAGACCACGAATAGCAAACGTTGCGAGTAACTGAAAATGTTCTGACGGGACAAGAACGTAAAATGTAGAGGCTAGCAGTGAATACAAGCGGTTATTGTTGCCCAACACGTATGTATACATATATATATATATATATAT
>MNPL01026599.1:1270-13309 GCA_002081605.1 Tropilaelaps mercedesae
CATTGCTTCTTCTCTATAGCCGAATGTAGGCGAGCCAAAAGTGATATACTTTTTCGAACGTTATTCGCACAATATTCGAACGCTGTCGGCTTTAGACAGTGATCATTGCTCAACAAGGACTCAGAGTGGAGTCTCCAATCTCAAACCACGCGTTCGTAAGATGTATGGGACCGGACAATTGCGGCTATTTATATCTATTTGCGTTTCAATCAACGGACAGATGAAACCTACGCAAATATACATGCCGTAGTGCCTGATTCGACAAACATGATTCGGGACATTCAGTATCACCAATGGCGTTTCCTGATTGTCGTTTACTCGGTTGGAAGCTATAGAAAGAAACTACATATAGAATAACTTTAACCGCCATGCGTTACGAACAATTCATTTTTTGGGGTTTTTCTACCCGCTCGTGTAATCTGTTTCTGTAAGAGACGGGGTATTTTTGCAGCTTCGTGTATAAACATAAAAACGTATGCTATTTTTCTGAAAAAATACTATAGAACGCCTCATTAACAGGTGGTAAGATCACAGTAAAGGGCAATAGACCTTATCGTTGCAACGAGAACTTCCAATGCTGTTTAACTTCAACATGACCGATGTATCGCGAATTGAGCTTAACATAATTGACTAACGAATAGCTACCGATAGAATTGCTCTTGGCAATTCATTTAGACGGAATCATGAAATTCAATGAATGCGTTTCCGCTTCAGAATTGACGAACCTTTGTATTCGGATGTTCTAAGCCGCTTTTTGATTTGTGCTTGACCATTTGTATCCAAAGATTCTTACAGATCTAAAATTATTAGAAGTGATGTTGTTGGAACCACGTCCGTACGCATTACTCCGCTGGCTGGTGTTGTCTTTTAAAATGCCTAATTAGTTCGGTGATGTCCGTCTCTTCTTATGTGTACAAAAGGGTAGGAAGTTATCGTACATTATCGAACCTACTTCATTCGTGTGCAAAACAGAACAAACTTATCGATTCTTTGGTTATATATACACATGTGTAGAATCTCTAATACTGATAGTGACTAAGTATTGCATGTTCCTCGTTTTTAGGTAATTTTAGACCGACAGGGATACAAAACCTTTCTTAACTACTCGATATGTCAAGCACATACTATGCAGACATTTTGAAGTGCGCAGTTTTCTTGTCACAAAGACAAATAACTCTTCCTACTTCCGAGTACATATTTGTGTTTACAACGGCCTTATACTTGCACATTGAATGCCTAATCCGTTTACAACATCGTCATGAAACCCGTACAATTTTGTGGACTTTCGGCGTCTTATAGTACGGAACCTATAAACGGAAGTCCTATAGACTATAAAGTCTATTGTTAAGAATTTTGTAGTAGTAGCTAAAAACTTTGGACTCTCACATTGTTCAAGCGTGTCGATTAATTACACCACATCATAGTAGCATGAAATTTTTACAGAAATGTTAATTCTTATCTCAAATCTGCGAACAACCAACGGAATTCGATTTTTGTGTAACTTGAACAAGAGTAACCAGCTAAATATTTAGTGGCTACGACCCAAAATACCGTACAAATATCAGTTGTGATGATAATAATAATAGTTATTGTTATTATTAATTATTATTAATACGAATTCAATATCACATATTGGTGGGGAAGCACACATACCGTTGTGGTAAAAATGATTTCTTTTTATCCCCTCCTGTTGAGTCGAAGAAATACTGATGTCGAATTTTTACCCAGTGTGCTGTAAGTAAAGCGCGTTCGGTCGTAACTCAGACAGCCAAAGCCTGCAAAACACAATATGACAGCTCGTTTTAGATAAATCACTTTTTATACAGGGACATGTTTGGCAACATTCGGGCAAATCAACGTGTCTCGTTTCCGGCACTTCGCGCCATTATTAGGTGACACATTTCAAAATAAACAATCTCGAATAGCTAAAGTATTTTTAGACAGCAACACCCTTACAGTGCAATTAGCGATATTCAAACGTTTTAATCTGCCAGGCACTCTATCACAGCCGACGTAGAGTGCAAACACTAAATATTTACGCGCAGTAGAATGTCTGTTCTTCGTGTTGTCTGCACGTGTCAACCTGAGTGTGTACTATCCAATATAATTATGAAGCAAATATGTCAACAGCGTCTTTAACGGCAACGTCAAAGTGTCGTCTAAGGAAATAGCGATACAGTAAACGTGACAGCATGAAACATTTGAAAGATGACACACGTATATGGCCTGCTGACTGATTCGATCGTTTAATGGCAAGCGACCCTAGTTAATACAATGGCTATTCCAAAAACTCATCGTAGAATTTGTTGTTCCGTATTCAACAAATTCAACATTTATAAAGGGAATTATTTCTACCGAGGTTTCCTGTAGAGCGGTGCATTCTTCGATTTGAGGTTCTCTTTTTTTTAATCAAAACACAAATAGGGTAATACAAAGCCAATTATTTATTTATTTTACTAAACAAGAGAAGAGATCCATAGATAGTTACAAGACAGCTGGAAATAAGTGACTAGCTGCTACAGGTGTAGATTACGGGTAACTTGTAACATGTACTAGTAATAATATCGTGCTGATATAGCATACTTAGAGCTCGAATTACGAATAACAGTTTGTACATTCATATAATTAAATGTATTATATAATTGTACATACATACATTGATATAATCTGTACATATAAGGTGTACCTTCTCTTAGAGAAACTCAGAGATCTTGACTTTCATCGTCTGTTCCTTTTTTCATTTTTTCCTCATGTGGCAAACAAGGGCACACACACCATGGCTTAGTATCTGTAATGCATAAGTGATGACAACCGTAAAGCGATAACTCGTCAAACAAGACCGGCAACAATGTGATTCTAAGCATGTAAATAAACGCCCGCAGCGTCTTAACAAGCATAGGATAATATTCTCAGAACGTGTTTCTTTAAAATACGTCTAAAACAGCTGATCGAGTATCTCGTTTTGCCCGTATTCTATATAACTGCACTCTGGCGCAGAAAAGGGCTTTTATTTTTTTATGTATGTGCTTTTTACAATATGTGTCCAAATGGTTCATCTTTTTGGCGGATTCGTTCACGTTCCAAGAGCCGATAAATTAGAACGTAAACCTGGGAAACAGATTTGGCTCCAAAAGCCACATTGCGAATACAACTTTTCGTAATTGATAAAGTAAACAATTTCAGGAACTTTATTGTTTTCTTGGCACTCTACCGCTTCCAATTTTACTGCTTCCAATTTTTCGAATAGATTACAGCCCTTTAAGACCAAAAATTCATTAGATAATTGGACGTTTTTCTTTTTCCTACCGTTTCGTGGTTGTCAAATATTAAAACAACATTTGCATCCAAGAATAATTTGACTGTACTGAACTAAAAATACGTTTACATGAAGAAAGATATAGATTTATTTTATATAGGTACATCCTTTGGATATATCCGATACTTTATATATTTATAAAAAATGCCTTTATGAGTGCATGGATCAAAATTGTATCATTTCCGTCTACCGTTAAGGAAATTTATAGACAGTGGACAGCCACCGTCGTGACACTTTAGTGTTAATTTTTCGTAGATTTTATTGGCTCATAATGGTGACATCAGACGCACAGCCTTCGCTCACACAGTTGAAGAACTGCTTAGGTCCTTGGCACGCTCTCGTGTGTTTGCGTTTAGCTATCGATGTGTGCTCAAAGTATGCTAATTTGTTTATTTCGATTCGGTTGCCTGTAACAGCGAATACGAATAAATTAAGGGGCGGTAAGTAAACCGCAACGGCTCATCTACGTTACGCTTGGCCATGCTTTTGCGGAATATTGTTAAAGATTTTTACAATTTTACCTATAATGCTTTATTGCTCGTTTTTTATTGTGGATTTCTTATCGGCAGCATGGTAAATCTAGCAGATGGGTTACGATGTCAGCAAATCAAAAAGTTCTTATCATCGTATCGCCATAATAGATCTATCGACTAATTAAGCCGGATTAAGTTCGACAAGCCAGCGTTAAACATATATCCACGAGCATGAATAGTCAAGGCTGAAGCCGCGTGCACTGTACGTACAATATATGAAGGCGTATATTCAATGTGTTTTTTCACGAATCCGGTCATCAGTTAAGTGTTTGTACGTAAACTCTGTTAGTATATGGCTTGTTAGATCACAGATGTGCGAGCTTTTAGAAAGCAAGTGTACAGCTAAGACTGACGATAATGATCACAAAAAATGTGTAGATATGTTTTTTTCCATAGCTGTTCGTCTTGGCAGAAGGTCCTTTTAAATTATTATTTGATAAGATCGTCTAGATTCCGACTAGCAAAGGTTTGCATTCATTTAGCAACACACGCGAGCGAGGTTGCTGTTCATTTTGCGGGTGGGGACAGTTCAGAGCTGGTTTATGGACTTGCTCGTTTCCGCATCAACTGCACTTTTGAGTGATCATCCATGCGTCATCAGAAAGAGCGCCTAAGTACTAATTTATATAATGAATTAGTTACATTACTACAGTACGTTTAAATGCTGCCAATAGGTGTTAAAACATGCGATAAAATCCGTAATAATATTTTATTATTTCCCAAAAAGAACTATCTGTGCACCGGCATAATCACACCCGTTGTAATCAACATAAGCCTGAGTTGCACGTAGTGAAAGGGTTTATTTATGTGCTTATCGATTTTAGTTTGTTTATCGCAGTAGGGCCGAGGGGCGAATGTATGAGGAGTTGTCGAACTGCTGATTATATGGCTTATCTCGCCACTGATGTTCAGCATTTGTATTTGTAATTGGCAGAATCCGAGTATCAACGGGCAGCAGTGTTCAGTAAGTTCCGACGTTGCCCTATAGAGCAGATGTCGGGGACCGACGACGATGCTCAGTTGTAGCCATTCGGTGCGGACGGACTCGTAGATGGCTTGGGTGCGCCGTAGTACGTCTTGTGTGGTTGCTCATGCAGCGACGAGCTCATGGCAGGAAACCGATTGGCCATCCGGACCTGAAAAGGTCACACAGTCCCTTTCAAAAGCAACGCTGTTCTCTGTTCTGTTGGCTGGTACGGCAAACTTCGCTTCACGCCGACAGCTGGCGTCCCAGCAATCTTCTACGTCCATGAAATGCTCCACTTTTCTTCTCGTCGAAACTTGTTTTAACGGCATCAACGATACGGCCCGCTCTGGCTATAACGTTGAGTACAACGCTGGAGACAACTATGCAGAGAAAAAGTTATTACGTTTTATTATTTTTAGTGGCATGTGGCAACGGGAAAACTGACAACAAACGTCGACTGGCACGTCTGCTGCTAGATGGCTACAACATCTGCGAACGGGGTCGCAAAGAACAACCCAGGACAAACACAGGCTCATTTCACAATGTTCGAAAACCTATCCCAAAAAAAACGAAAACGCGTTTAGCAGCGGCGATAACGTGACTAACCCCTGAAAATTTCTTGACAATCTATTGTGTTGGCGCGTTCTTCTCGGCGTGTCGACAACGTCCATTGCCAACCCTGTAAACCGACTATCTGCACGAACCACAGCCTTATCCAGCGGATTCCGCGTGCGATGCAATGAACTGGACGGTTTTTCTTCCGTCGAAGCGGCAGGATTCGGCTGGTTTCGTTCGCCGTCGCTGGCCCTCTGTCATCAGCGGTTCAGATCGACCACTTTTCCATTCTCCTCATCGCGACAGGGAAATACTCCGTTGTCGATACCCTTTACGCTAGCTGAGTAGCTGAGTCACAACATGAACGCGTTTCGAAGGAGTTTCGATGTCGTAGAGCCTCTGGCGGCGGACCAGTCTTACGCCATTTGCCGCGGCGACCGCATATTTCGTTGATCCGCCTCCACCAACGACACCAGCTGACATCGCTGTTCAGGGAAGTAGGCGTTTTTTCTGTACTACGGCTAAGCGCACCCTAAGATGTCGCATTGCCAAAGGTACCAACAGCCCTTAGGGTCCTATCTCGTTCTGGCACTTGCAGCCTTGGCTTTGGTTGATCTGAGCGATGGCATGGGCCATCTGCGTTTTTATGATTATTCGTACGACATGGTCGCGCCCTGCCGGTCCTTACTCAACTATGAGGGGATGTGTAGTCATTACCATCTTGAAGTAACTCATTCCTGCAAATGCCTCACTGACTATACTGGGGAGAACGCCACTGTGCCAAACGAGTGTCTTCTTCATGTTTGCGACAAATCAAAACCGAGATGCGTCAGCGACACTGTCGATCCGCTTTCTGCGTGCACCGACTGCGAACACGTCGTAACAGGCAGGAATCAATCCTGTGTTAAATATGGCTCCTGCCACCAGATTATCGGCGACGCGTTCTGCTGTCACACAGGCTTCCGCGCGGAGGATAACGAGTGCGTGGACGTGAACGAATGCGTGGAGTATTCGAACATCTGCCCAGACATTTGCAGGAATCACCAGGGTACCTACGAGTGCAAGTGTAGCGAAGGAAGCACGGAGGTTGACGGCTACTGTTTGCCCGTCGACCCCTGTCTCAAGCTGAACTGTTCACACACGTGCAAGCCGAAGGGACTCGACGCCGAGTGCGCCTGCCCCCGAGGCTACGAGCTGGTCAACGTCACCGAGTGCAAGCTGGAGAAGCGTGTTTGCCCCTCGGGCTACCACCTCGACGTCGTCACCCACTCGTGCCTTGTGCTCGGGGCGAAGCCCCAGCTCGTGTTCGTACAGAACCGCGTTCATACGGCGCACGGCCTGCAGCTGCATGAGAACGACTCAGTTGTCGATCTGGCCGACCTGCCAGGAGACGTCACGGCGGTTACCTACGACTCGACGCAACATGTCGCCTACTTCGTCGGCGATAACCTTACCTCTATCGATTACAGCGGTAAGAAGACTAAGCAAGTGATGGCCCCGCTGAACTACACCGGCCGCTCAGTGGCGTACGATTGGCGCGCCGATTTGATATACGTCCTGAACGATGACGCTCTGGAACTATGGAATGTCTCCGAAGGGAAGCTTCGCTTTGAAACCGCACTCGTTAGGCATAACGGCAGGATTCGCGACATCGTCGTTGACCCCCTCGGCAGTTGGCTGTTCTGGGCCAGCGAGGGAATCGTGTCCAGGGCGACGCTGCAGGGCAGACAACCTCTCAAGCTGTTTAGCGTCTATCAGCACGTCGAAGATGATGTCCATTCCGAACGACTAGCGCTGGATAACTCGGATTTGTACGACGTGTTCGTGTACTACGCGGTGAATACGAATCTATTTAGTTTCAACAGCGCCGGATCCCAAATGACCTGGCATACGGGGTCACTTCCGGGTTACGTGCGCTCTATGGACATTTTCGAGGACTGGGTCTACATGGTTATACACGGCCAGGATGGTAAATATTGTTCAATGCTATAATCTATTCGTTGCTTAATACACATCCTAATGGTGCCATTTCGCTGGCAACGAAGCTCAGTTTGAATGGGTTTGGGATAGGCACTGCAATAATACTCACACTGGTCGAAATCGAATGCTTGCCACGCTGATACTAACGAATTGAACGGAATTATTTTGCCACTGTCGGATTCGAAGCCGAGACCCAATGCTACATACACTTGTCTAAAGAGCTTGTGGGAGACTCTACGAATCTATCAGTGAGAGATACGCAAATGAACTACCATCTAGGCCTGCAAAAATGCGTGAAGTAGCATTTGTCAAGTTGACTGTACGAGAGGGACGTACGTGGACATCGGCAAACTGTTTGACGTTGAAGGGGTTATCAAACTCCGGCGCTAATCGAATTGGAAGTTCGGCGTTACTGTTACATGGTCCCAGCATTGTTAGTCCCATAGGCAAACCAAGGTTTAGGTGTGGCTTGACGAAAGCGTTTGTCCTGTGTTTTCAGGTGTCTATGCGCGACGCAAGTTAGAACCAACGGTGACAGCCACTTACCTCAACGGCCAGAGCCTGGATGCCCTCTACGTGAATCATCCATTACGGAGCATGGATTACAAGTGGAAATG
Source organism: Tropilaelaps mercedesae (assembly GCA_002081605.1). NCBI lineage: Eukaryota > Metazoa > Arthropoda > Arachnida > Mesostigmata > Laelapidae > Tropilaelaps > Tropilaelaps mercedesae. Next base: position 9,239 of record MNPL01026599.1, read on the forward strand.
TTCCTTGGTAAGTATGCAAACTTGGCAAAACGTTTCTAACAGCATTATCACACGTGTGGTGCATATTTATCTTTGCAAGAGATAAGGCACGATGAGACCTTTAACGAGAGCGAGCGGCTTTGTTCTACTCATTGACGGCAATTCAGCAAAGGTTTGTACCGGACGACGACCGACAAAATAGGGTAATCTTCATGGCCTGCTCTCTTGTAGAAAGTAGGCTATGAGTTACATGCATGTACATAAAGCGACGTTCTATATAGGCAAATGGACGAGTTTATTATAACTGTAAATTTCTAATCAGAAATCAATGGTGACCATCACCGTTCACCCGTGAACAGACCTTAGGAAACTCGTAATGGGAATATCGACCTAGTTCGACCTAGTATATATATATATATACATATATATATATATATATATATGGGCAGGCATGCGATAGCGGACACATCGCAAATAATATTAATAACATCCTCCAAAATTTGATGCTTTTGCTGTGTTACAGGCCTGTGAGCAGCTCTGCTTTCGATTGCCCAACCTTCACTCTATATGCGACTGTCGAACCGGCTTCACTCTCGCGCAGAATCGTCTCAATTGCAACGTCGTTCTCCCGCGGCGACGAACCAGGACACATGGCATATCAGCAAAAAACACTTCGACGACAGGCTTCCACCGCAAAGATGAAGGTTCGTTGGAATTATCCCAAATATTCCCCAGAGGCTTCCTTTCTGTTCTCGTATAGGCTATCGCTCATCACTGCAGCGTACGGAGTGCTCGTCAGCCCAGTATTGATGGTCGGGGGTATTAAATAATTCTCGATGATGGCGTAGCTACAACCCAACCGATCAAAACCTCCACACGGATCAACAGCGGATCTGCTCTTTGTCGGGCAAAAATTCAGTCAAGGGTGGCAAACAAGAACAAAGGTTTTTTCATGAGGGTGGAGAAAGGTTATTACCGGCATGCTCGTCAACCTACAGACTAAATTCTGAGCTACGTCCAGCCAACAACGGGCTCAATATTTAGCCTAACACCAAACGGGTAATCCTGTACCAGCCATTCTAACCTCTTGCCACGGTCTATCTTCGGGTGTACGGCCATAGTCAACCTTGAATGGATCTTATTCTTCACCTCTAAAGCGGAACAGCCGTTTCGTTTTAAAGTCACTTTCATTTAAATCCCAAACGTGCTGCACTAAAGCAACCGCAGTGATGGTCTAGCCAAAAGCGCTTCGACTGTTTAGCAAAGAAAATGTTGAAATGAGATTGCCACTAGAGCTTGGCAGGTGTTGCAATATAAATGCAAGCCGTAATTTACTTAGCGACAGTAGAACGTTTCTGCAGGACGAGCTTGACTTCAAGGGTACGACTGGCGTGATGGCTGCGCTCTTCTCCGCATGCTCAGCTAAAAGTCCGACGAATGCTTGGTGCTCTTCACTGACGCTGTCGTTCGTCGTCAATGTGAACGTTTCGGCTTAGAGTAGATCTGATATAGACAGAGGAGGGAGTGAAACTTTTATCTAGAGTGTGCGAAACTTAGTGGAATATCGCACGACAGCTTGGAAATGATTGCGTATCTCCAGTGTGCTTGAACGCAGATAGTCGACTGGAAGCACGCTCGACGACATGCGACCAGGCGTTTGTCATCGGCTTATTTCGCCTCACATTTCTCAACGTTCTCGTTTAGGGACGCTCGTGTCGGATCATGGCCAAGGTCAACTTACCTTGTTTCGCTAGATTTTCCTAAACATGCCCGGTTATGCAACCCATTCGAGACTAAACAGTCGCTACTATACAATCGCATTCAACGGAAACCACTATTGATGCTCTAAGGTCAGATCTCACTGTTCTGGACCATTTCTCTTCTCACGTTGCAGATACTGTCCTCACAGCGTCGTCCGTGGGCGCCCACCAGCCCTATAGAATGGAGAGTTCAACAACCGAGTCATCGAGTCCCGTTCTATCGATTGTCGCCGGCCTTGGACTCGTAATCCTGCTGGTGGTGTGCGTTGGCCAGGTTTACATCCTCTGGATATTCAGTCCGCGACGCGACTATTCACCTGACCTGGGTCTCGCAGCGAGGTTCGCACCCAGACGTGATTCGGTCTCGATTATGCAGCTGGCAGAAAACGGCAAAACTTCGATACAAGACTGAAGTCTACGCGCCTGACGGCTATAACGTATAGCCATGCCGCTCTGCCGTCCAGTATTAAGCTCGAATGCGTTAAGCTGAGACCCGTTGTAAGGAATGTGGTAATCCACAAATCGGCTGACTTTATTTGAGACAGTAACGCGCTTTATGTTAAGTTTGTTTCGACGGCCATAAGCATGTTACTATACAGAGTTATTTTAGACCACCACAAATATGGCACAGTTCACGTAAATAATATGGAATAACGATTGTTCGTCTTGCGTTAACGCAAAGCCTATGCGAGATAAGCAGCCCTAAATTAAGAAACATTTAAATACAAATATGCACATTTACATTATTTTCACTAAATGTTTGTACAGGTTAACGAAATCATTCCTGATCAGAATGTCTTACTGGGCTCAATGTTATATTGATTGCATCATTACGAATAGATGTACTCTCAATGATAGTATTAGCCACTGTTTTTACTCATGGTAGTGATACGAATAAATGAACAAAGCAAGTACAATGGTATCACATTCCAGAACGAAAAAATCTTATGTATCACATATGCATTTGGAGCTGGTATGTGGTAACTCGGCTCGAAAGTTGTCAGCTTGCTGAGCAGAGTTTATTCAATAGTCCCCACCCAAAAGGTAGAAGGCTCTGGGTGACCAGATGGTGTACATACACACCTGTTCCTGTTCTCATGTGTTTGTTCAATGCATTTAGGCTTGAAACGAGCTTGCCTCCCTCTATGCGCCATCGATGATGTTCGCCAGAGAGACAGAAAGAGGAAGTGATCGTCTGCATTTGTTCTGGAAGAAGACCAGGCGCTGTCAGCATAAACTTCGTCCGGTCTAGCCTCCGACATTAATCGAAGTCGTGTTATAATATTCTACTCGTGATTTGAGTCGTATGCGAAATGACAACTGCGAAACATATTGTCTCATACGAAATACGTTGCCGGCGTATGCTGCTTTACTGAACGGGGCCAAAGGATAGCTGCATTTTGCCGCCAGGAAACGCGGACATGGGACGAGAGCTACAACGAGCCTAGAAGTCATGGTAGAACGTTACAGAATGAAACACAGACGACAAGGGTATTTCGAACCACAAGGAAAGGACAGCCACTGTTAGCTTGTTTCTATCATTTACAATTTCTAGATGATCGACTACAATCGTTCCGGCGACACCGTCCGCTAGGACATTAGCGTAACCAGCCATGAGCCTTATACTGATGGTATGCCTGACGAGCAATGCCTAATGATCTGTTAGCAAAGTCACACACCCGCGCTGTTTGTTCGCCCTGTGTTCTGTCCCTGTGTCAGCGTATGCCACGTAACGGAACATTGGCAAAACCCGACAGGGAACCAGCATCAGCTATAGGTGTACGCCAGTTACGGCGACCGTCATTATCCGTTCAATACAGCAGTGGTAATTGCTATGCTTCATCGGCCTCAGCTCGGTGTCTACTTGCGGACTTGCAATTACGGCTTTTTTCGTTCTGCCAGCTAGACTTTGGCGGTTTTCTCGCTGCCCACCCTCCTTCGGCTGGCTAGTGTCCTCCCTTCTTACTTCTTCTGATGTTACGGCGGGATGTTGTCGCAGTCAGTGTTGCTGTTGCCCACTCAGTGGCTGGCAGTCTTGAAGAGATAACCCCCTTGGCCACTGTGCGACCATGCCGGTAGCGAATGCCACCCACGCGCCATCTGATGCTTTACTTCTGATTATCGTCCATGGAAAAGCTGCGCTGGTCCTGCTGTTGCCGTAGACGCCTCCCGCGGTGTCGTTTGGGAGCCGCGATAGCCACCAGGTGGTGGTGAGAGGAAGATGGTATGTCGAACACAATGCGTTCAAGAAAGGAAATTCCCGTGCACCCATGCGGCGGTTGTGCAAACAGCGAGACGCGACTATTGTTGGCGGTTCGGGTGGGTGCAAATC
>MNPL01026612.1:940-25806 GCA_002081605.1 Tropilaelaps mercedesae
ATTCCGAAGTTTCCCGGATTCCCCTTTCAAGGACGACGAACGTTTTGGCTAACGAGACAACAACAGCTACGACTGGGGTTAGAACCAATGTATATACAGAATTATATGGTAATTATGGGTCTGACATAGCCAGTGAAAATTAATTGAAGGATAAGTGGAAGCATAACGGAGGCTTACACAACATACTGCGGGTTGATCCGACAAAAGTGGCCGGTTGTTGAACTATTTTAACATTCAAACTAGGTGAGTTAAGGCAATGTTTTTTGGTATTTTTTTCGGGCATTTCATTTCATTTTTGCCTATTCATGTTCAGTCATTTTCAGTCGTTGACTACTGTAGCTTTTGTGAGGCATGTCAAATCATATCGAAAAATACCTCAGATTTCGACATCTACAATAGACGTTCAGCTATTTAGCTATTTTGTGTCCACTACTTCTTTCAATGTAAAAAGCTTGAAAGAAAAAATTGCTGCAATGTGGTTTTTTGACAAACAATTCTGAATCGCATTTTCACTGTTCGCTTTCCACCCTGATTGTACCGCAAGTACTAGCCGCCGTTTACACAATGAATTGAGAGCAAATAATTACGATTTGGTAGATGCATGCGACTGAACCCCAAGCTTAGCATTAATAACATGTACGTTTTTTACTATGAAAAGGTTACGTCTGGTTGAACACGACAGGTTGAACGCCTGTAGTTCTTACGAACAGGACATCGGTTTCAACACCTGCAGCTCTAGATTGTTCTATCCCAGTTTCTATCTCGGTATTTTTTCATCCCGGCTATGTCCGGTAAGGCTAAGTCTCCTCTAAACGATCTCTAAGCACAGTGGGTTGTAGTCGAAGCAAAGATGCTAATTTCTTTTTTATCCATTTTTCAGACGTTCATTGTTGTAGTTGGTAGATTGCAAGTTTTTCTATAACGAAAGCTAGGGTAATGTAAACTTAAAGAAACGCAGCATTGGAACAGTAGTGGTATTGGTGGGCTATAAATAGCAGAATCACCATTGTTAACATGAGTTTTTGTTACTAATCATCTCCACTTATGAAAAACTGCGTGTGTCTCAATTAGTTACTATGCATTCACCCTGGCATTCCCCGGTATTCGATGCTTCAGCCTAGCCGTTTGGCCAAACAGTAATACTTTTGGCAAATAGAACAGAAAATAATAAACTCAATGTGAAGTGTAGGTGACCGTTGCAACTCAGATTCATACGTCTCTCTTCCACAATGCGTCTTTGTGTGTTATAAAACCTAATGCAGCAGTAAAAATGGAATAGATGTATTAGCATGTAGGCGCCACAGTTTCTTGTTATATATATATATATATATATATATATAAAAAGAACTTTTTTGCGTTTCATTGAGACGCTTCTTCGCTGCAAGAACGTGGGCATTAGAAAAAGAGGAAAAGGGCGCTTGCCTTAAGGGGTCCTCGAAGTAAACTGCCCAAGCTGCTGATATCAAAACACTAGCTTTGTACGAACATCTTGGATTATACCTTTCGCCTAACCCAAATTTTCGTCTAACACAGATAGTTCCTAGGCAACCAAAAAAAAGTCATATGGAGAACCCGCAACTTTTGGTTTCGAAGTGAGATGTTCGAAAATTCGAACGGCTGTACTGATACATGTTTTAAACCAGAATTGCTCCTAGCACCCAAAGCACGAAACCAATTCTAACCTATCTTTTTTATACTACTAAAGGTCTGTGTCTGCACTTTTCCTATATTTAAATTGACGTGTTCACGGTGTGTTTTAACTTATTGTCACTAGTGCCGCTACACCGGACGGTTTGTATGTCTGTTTGAGTATTTGACCATCTACCATTATTTTCAGCCCCTTTTTCAGATAAACCCGCGCTTAGGTCTGTTTATTTAGAGTAACCATCACAGTCTTATTAACACTTTCTAATTAAACTTTATGTTCTTAATTCTATGTGCTCGTTAATCTTGTGTGTGCATTCTTTGGCCATGTGTGGTTCTGCCATATTTAAACTACTGTGCGACAAGAGCGCGTGGATTCACTTGGATATTTATACAGAAGCTCAAATCTTCTAGGGGCAAAGGCCAACGATTCACGTTATTTCTCAGAAAACAAATTCACAAAATAAGATGAAAAATTACAGAACCCTATTTAACACTGCTTGATGCGATTCCGTGTAAATGCATTACACGTGAAAAGTGCACAGTACACTTGTTTAAACAGGGTGGCAAAAATACCCATTTGTGTTGGAGAAGAGTGGCAAAACTGTCCTGGCAAAATGAGAATCTACTGTTATTTTGGGCGGCACAAATTAGGGGTTCTCTTTCGATCAATTACTCGAACTAATTTCTAGATAAAAATAAACATCCACATTGTGCCTTCGATGGCTTTAAAGAATTACTGTTGTTTTCCGATGTTCGAGACCGTATGTGCGGGTGGGAAGGAAAGATTAGCAGTCAATTGATCAAGATCACAGCATGGAATGTCCCAGCACAATAAAAATTAACAAGCCTACCATAAGATAACGTGCATTGTCACAGCAATCACTATCTGAGGTGTGACACCTTCCACTCACTACCGGGTCATCTATTACGAAAGGATTATGGGTAGAGTCCACAGCTGTTGGCCGAAAAAACTAGAACAACTTTGAATTTTTTTCAGGGGTGCAAATGTCTGTGTTTTTCTCGCTTGTAATTGTAAGCTTCTTGGTCTGCCAATTTGCGTTACCGTTGCGTCCTTATAGCATCTTCAACAGTCTCACAGCGCAGTCGCGTTTTTTGGTACAGAGTAGGAGACGTGAGATGGCCAAATGTGATGGCATTGCTTGAAAGCTTGGACCGGCTTCTCGTCAGCTGGACGTCCTCGCTGTCTTTTTGGTTTCCCTACCTCTCACTTTCGTCGTCTCGGCCATGGTGCGTGTAGAAGTGACTTGATTGGTATACCGTGTAGTTGATTGTGCGTTGTCCTACGCCGTACCAGCACAATAGTAGCGCGTGGCCACTGGCCGCGCTAACAAGCCTAAATGGAAGATTGCACTCCAACGTCCTGGCTCCGCCACTCCTCCAGTTAGAGATAGATCTGAACACAAGCAGCTTCCGTAGAACGTCTGGCTGCTTAGGCTTGTTCTTCCTTCGTTATCCAGCTAATCTCAGCCTCTTGAAGATAATAACAGGGATAGTGAGAACCAAAGCAATAATAAGGGCTTGTTACTATTTTGTTATTATTGTTGCGGCCAACGTCGGTGTCGGTGCTGATGCTATTGTCGTTTTCAGTTGTCAGTGTGATGGAGACAATTATCGTGACTCGTCCTGACGGTGTGGGTGGTTGAGATTCGTACTCTAGGTGAAAGTAAACGTGGACGCTGCTTTTTTTCGACATAGAGGACTCGAATAAAAAAAGGGCTCCATCTGTTGCTAGAGGCAGTTTTTCAATTATACATGTAGAATAATTTCTATCCAGAAATATCTTTTGATGGTCATCTAACGCATAGACGCTAGTGGAAATTCATCATATACTCTCATCGAAAATACCGCTCTGGAAGTAGGACGACTGTAAGCAAGAGCACAGGTGGTTGAAAAGTGGACCCGGGATCCAATTTACAACCAAAGAAGACTACGATGTTGTTCTCAACTGAAGATTTCAGAACTCCAGAATACTTAAAAAATAGTTGACCAGCTTAAAACCATCACGCAGCCAAACAAGACAATCGAACGAAAAAAGTCCTGAGTTCTAATTCAATCAGTAGCTGAATTCCCGTTGGCGTATGTGCTCCGACAATAAATGTATTCTAGGTGGATTTGCACATTTTCAGTGTGCGGCAATAGCTTACAGGAAAGAAGAGAAAACACGTTTTCTGCATATTTAACTGGGTAGCTCTCATATATCCGCTGCTTGAATCAATCAATAACATCAACTAGAACTCTAAAAATGGGTCCAGCGATCCTAATAAAGGACATCATCGCAGAGAATTTTCAACCTACATACTGTTTCATTCATTTTGTTTGTGACATAAGTTATTACGAAAAACCGTCCCTAGGTGCAAACTTTAACAAATCCTCGCCTTTGCAAATAAACTACGATGTATTAAAATTTACTGTTATTTGGTTGTCCTATTTGCTGTTTATCCGTCCAGTTGACTAACTTTGCCTTTAAGCGCTGGTGGTGTGGTGCCTCTCTTCTTTTTTATTTTGTGGCTATTCAGAAAATAAAAAAATAAATAGTTTAGGAAAACTGCCGAAATATAATCCCGAATTCAAATACCTCTAAAGCGCTGTTCATCAGCCAACCATTGCTAATAAGTCGTCTAGGTATGTGCTTCATGCTACATTACCAGACTTTACAATTCGCTAGTGTCCACCCACAGCCGCAACTGCCTCTGTTGCGGTAGCACGCTTTAAACCGCAAAATGAAGTTCTCCGGCCTTCTGCTGATGTGGATAATCATCACCGATAATTTTTTGTGGTCATTTTGAGCTGTTTTGTGATTGGTTTACTGCGCCACAACTGCTGCAATCTACTGAGCTCGATGGAGCGATCGGCCGTGCTGTGTTCACAATCGCGCGCCAGATGAACACTTAGAATGCCCAACCTCAACCCCTCCTTTCTACCATCGTTCCGTCCTCATGGTATCCAGTCTGTCTGGACGGCTCGAAAGATGAACGGACTTCCCTACCGAGAAAACAACAATGTGAGACAGAAAGAAGGCAAGTTCGTCGAAGATAGGCAATCGATGAAGCGTTTGAAACAGATGCAGTTATTCGCGAAGCAGCCGCGGTGTCCTGCACCTATATTTTTCTTATGATGACTCTGTGTCGTTTGTTTATGATCGGTGAGTTGTGACGGTAGCATGACTCACTACAGCTGCGCTGTTATCAATGTATTACATCGATAATCAGTGAATTGATAATATTGTATAACAAGACTCTAGAAGACGCAGAAAAACCTAATTTAGGCGTTTTTAAGTGCTACGCGTCAGTAAATTTTAGTAATAAAATGTGACTCTCTCTATAAACGTATCCCTTGCTGTTGTCACTCTTCAATCGTCTTTTACGAAAATTCAGCAAATCGGCATTTAACGATATCTGTTTCTTTCTTTCCCGTTTGTGTTGCTCCGCACTTCACCGAAAAAGAAAATACCCGAAAACGGTCAAACTTCGTCAAAACTAGCTTGGCAAATACTAAGCGGTTCAGAACGAAAAGCTAACATCATTACCATCCAAAATATAAAACAGTCCCAAACCACAAAGTATAATAATGTCGATAACACTAAGCGGCTTAGTCTTGTTCTCTCAAGCCTTCGACATTTCTCTTTTGCTAATGAGAACTTCCTGTGAGAACTGCAAAAGCATTGCTGATTGCTATCGCCAATGGACGAGTATTTTTATGTCGTATGGAGCTTTGAATGAATATTCGGCAACATTCAATCGTATCACTGTTGTGCATGCGTTGAAATGTGCAAACGAAGGCCCTGCTAAGAACTACTCAAAGACTGCTTGTCTAAAACTGAACAAGAAGCCGAAGGCGACGAGCTAGACCTTATTTAGTGGGCGCTGAAATTCAAGGCAGAAACCATACGCTCTGCCTTATCCTCTTCCCCCCGCGCTACACTACGACGCCTTCATTAGTGTAGCACACGTCTTTTACATAAACGTGTCCTGAGGGAAACACAAATCTCTTGTGAAGATTTTAGAGATGAGCTGATATCCTTATTAGTTAAAGATGACGTTATTCTGGAAAGTCTATCTTGCCTAAGGCAATTTTATTTTAAAAAGATGCGATGAAAGCGTGATCACGTATTCGTCGTGTATTTAATAAGTCAGTAGTATCCAGCGTCCATATACACAAAAATATATACACAGTATACACAGAAAAATAACCTTAAAAATTACTTTAGTCGACGCGCTCGGTCTTTTGCATGGCTTCACCCCGGATTGTAGGTTGCTCTACGGAGAAGTGACTAAATAGAGAAAACGGCTTTGAAACGTCTGCTTTTTATTGGCTGTGTCGTTGCTAAGATGCACGATGACGTACAAATATACTTTCACGTATAAATATAGCATTAGCAAAACAGACTTACTTTTCAGGGATCATAATTGAATCGTAGTTCGCTATACCGGTTAAGCATCCGCTATCCGGAAAGGAAAATGTTGAAAGGTTGCACCATGTGCTCTTTCTGCAACATATTTTTTCTCATAAAGGAGAACAAATGTTTTTTACGATTAAATCAATAACACCGAAATACGTACTTTGTAAATGGTTTGTGCGTGTATATCTGGATATGTAGTTAATTATAGATAAGTAGGTAATTATGTTCCTACATAATGTTCTGTGGTTCGTCGATCTTAGTTATTTAAAAGGTGTACTCCGTAGCATGTATTATATCTGCGATCGTGCGGTTTTCTTTGGCCTAGTTTCATCTTCATCCTTATTATCATAACGAAATTCCCTAACATATCCAAGCGTTTAATTAATATTTAATTTCCCCTTTTTAATTGAGCAGGATTTTGTCCTACCTAAAGAATTGCCGAGTTCTACGGATAACTCGCACGGATAATTTCTTTCGGGTAGTGCATGCATACAAATCGTAATGACGTGCATGCGAAGTGGTCAGAGCCGGAAGCCCACTCAAGCGCAGTAGTCAAACGCATTTCCGCAGAAGAACGGCGACGAAAAAAGGAGACAATAGGCCGCCTTTTTAAAACTGGACAGCTGCGCTCAAGCAACGGCTTGCGAATCACTAAAAAACTATAAATCGCCAAACTCTAAGCTGATTCAGTTGGCTTTCTAACAAACAGTTTCTCACCGAAAAGATAAACAGATTGCATGTTCTTTGCACTTCCCCTATTACATCAGTTACATCATTATGATCCTTCAGCTTTTTCTGCTTCTCACGATATTTACACAAAATCTTGACTTTATTGCAAAAGTATATGATAATGGTCAGAAATAACAATCGTTAGCCTTGATGAAAACACATTTCATGACAAAATGGAATCGGTTTGAATTTCATGGAAAATCCAAGTGAAGTACCTTATGTAAATAATTTTATTCCAGCCACTTAACATCCAACTTTCTTTTTTATTTTTTATTTCTCCAATAATATTTAAAAGAATAGAAAATATATTTATGTTGGTATTCTTTTGTTCGGTTGAATATCGGAGTCTAATGAGCTCAACGAATTTAATACCTCATAAGCCAAAGACATGCGCGTAAAGAACACTGCCCGTAATATCAACAAAGCATGTTTCGTCTCTTCGTTCGAAGTTCTGAAATTGTGGTGTCGTCTCAGATAGGGTAATCGCCAATGTTTGCGACTCACATTTACGAATTAGTAGCACTTTTACACGGCACAAAATTTTATGAGTTACAACTTTATATACTGTTCTGCAGTCTATCGTTCATAAATTATCTTTAAATTGCGAAATGGTCAATTCAGTAAATAATTGGCACAGGCGTGTGTATAATCGGTCCGCTGGAACAATGTATTTTTTATGAGTACACTGCATCATGCCAATTACTTTACATGGCTTTCTCTCGGGTTTAATAGAAATGAAAGTGAGTTCACGTTGAACTGGGCATATACTCCCTGTATACCAGAGCACAGCGTATCTGAGTGTACTAAGCGCAGTACATCGGTAAGCCGTAAAATAAAGCAGCAGCTCTTATTGCTTCCTTTACGATTATCAGAGGTGAGTATCTAATGTAGGCACCCGAGTTGATGATGTTCGATGTTTTTATATATACATTTTTTTCAGGCATATTTGTTTCACACGATACTAGTATTTATAAAAGCTTTGCGTCAGGTCAACAGGATGCGATATTCTCTATTTGGTACTAACGCTCGCAAAAGAATATTTATAGATATGGGGCGTGCTTTTCATTGTTTACGCCGTAATATATATCATTTTTTGCTTATTCTCTATAACATTTTGTTCCTCTTTACATCCAATTGCATACCGACTATGCGTACAAAGCGTAAGGTCTATTCTTTCATTCAAAAACATAGGTATAAAAAACGTTAATACACTCATTTTTATACGCTTAAAAATTCTATACTTGGTTAGATAATAATTAAAATTTTGTATTATTATTATTATTATTATTATTATTATTATTATTATTATTATTGATGAATAGCCTTAATCAAAAATTCGTAGATTTGTTTCTTCACCACTGTGTGTTCAGAAATGTTCTTATCTAATCTTATCACGACTAACGTATGGTTACATTCGGTGAATTCATAAATATCCGAATTAAGCCAACAAGATTGTCCACAGCGCGTTCACACTGTGTATTTATCTCTGTACCTGGAACTTATCTGTCTATATAGATGTGAATGAGTTGAACTCGGTGTAGATTTGTCACTTAGAAGCAAGTAAAGTTGAATGTTCAAGTCCCATTTGAAGTGCTTTTGAAGAGGCCCCTCGATATCTGCGTCATTTTTCAGGTGTTGACGATTAGTTTTGGCACCTTCATCTCACCATTCGTTTTGTTGGGGTATACCTGACCTACCTAACACCTGTGAACTTCAGCCGCAACCAACATGTTGAAGCCGTCGGAACCGCGACTTTCGATGTTAGCTGTTCGATAATTTGCGCCGCTGATAGAATTGGGGTCGATGGGGCGCGAGGCTGACGCCGTCAACAATCATCATAAAAACAAAGATTAGATAGAAGAAATCGAATTGCTTCGGCATGCGTACCTTAAGGGTGACCCGACCGCCTTCAGATTTGCGCCGAGCCTACGGCAGAACCAACACCCATTCGATATTAGCGAAAATTTCACAGAAAAGCAAGAAGTTCTTGAATTTTGTTTGCGACTGCAGGAGCTGTCAACATTTATGTTAGTGTACCGACTTTCATTTCATTATCTTTGTACACGTCGATGAGATAATTCATAATATCGAGAATTGAAGTGGTTCGTTCGTAATTAACAAATAAGCATGGCGGACGCGATTGATGCTCGATGTTGGTTTAGTTCAACGCGTACAATATTAGAAAAAAGATTATTATAACCAGTAAAGCTGTACGCTATCGATTTCTATGAGCCTTTCCTTTGATCTAAATTCCCAGTTTTATTGAAGCGTCTCACCAACTAGAAAAAGTTTTGCTGAAAATTATGTTATTTCAGAGCTATAGTACACAGAGCTATAGTTCACAGAGCTATAGTAGGCGTCAGCCTTCAGATTAAAACAATGCTCAGCTGAAATTCTGTTGCGCCAAAAAACGACTTCATGTTTACTAAAACGTGCATAGATAATTTTGCAGGCATCACATTTTATAGCTATTAACCAAACGTTAGTGTGCTTTATGTAAAATTCGTCGCGTGCACGACGAGACACGACAATATTTTGTCGCTTTGTTGATAAGCGTATTTACTAACATCCTATTTTGGCTAGCAAACTGACCGTTAAGGATATCCTTAGTTCCCTCCAAAAAAAGAACGTCCTTCTAGATTTCTAATAGAAACTAAATTTCTAATAGTTCTTCAGAACATCTGCATGTTTTGTAGATGAAAGTATAATTTGAATAATGTACAGTTTCCACGAAGTCAGAATATGTCTACTCTCCGATGAATAAGCTTATAAAGTAGAATATCATTGAGTCAGTGAGTTTGGTTGTTGAAGTGATCTCGCTAATAGCCAAAGAAGCGGCACATTTGTAAATGGATTTGGTTTTGCTTAAGCAGCATATAGTTTGTCCACTAGAAAACGTAGGTCTGAAACACAACGACACAATCGGCTATCAACACGTAATGCATAATAATTTATGTTTATCATATCAATCCTTCAGAAATAAGGAGTTCTGACGGTGTGCTCATAATAGAAAAATTATTTGTCCCACTGTTTGAAGCTTTTGCTTCCAGCAAAAATTGTTGCATCTGTATTCATTGCTTTTTATTTAATTTCTTAGGAGGCAACAGAAAAGCTAATCTCGTTTGTTTTCGTTCAATATAACGAGATTTTTCTTATTTTCATGTGCTCCAGATATCATCACATCTAAGTTAATAGTACATAGTTACATCAAAACCCTAACAAAGACCAAAGCACTGCGGTACGAACACTATGGTTATACGTAAGTATCTGAGCGTCCTAACCAAGAAGATAATCATTAATACCGAAAACGTTGCCTGCCCTTTCCCATTGGGGACCTTTCCATTTTGGGAGAGGAAACTCGCGGTCCAAGTGTTTACAGCAAGGCAAGCAAGATCGTTCGGTCAACATGTGGACAGTTTTAGCCGAGTGACGTGCCATTATGGACAGAATGTATCCGTTGCGCCTTTATGACGCAGAGAATACCAGAAAAATTGTTGTTAACATAGATCAGATGTGATAGCTGGTATGGGATTGCACCCTGCCTCATACTCAGCACAGTAGCCGCGTTCGGCTTCAATCCTGCGGCTAGACAATGCTGTCAGTGCGATACGACGTTTCGGTGTTGCTAGTGTATTGCGTGGCAACAGCCATTGGATAACCTAAAATCACCCGCCCCAAACGGATTACCTGCGCCGGTGTAGTGATACAGGCTTATGCAATGGATAAATCCGGCGTTTGTGCCCAGATGACGCTGATCTCTGTCGTGTCAGCAATCACTGCTTGTACGTTGGTTTGGTTCAATTTACAGTTGGTCGCAGAGGCTCGTTATGTCCAGCCTGAAGATTGCACGTGGGAGCCAATGTCAGATTCGGCCGGTGTGTCCATGGCGTGCAGTCTGACCGCTTTACAGGGTGAGCCAGATCCAACGAATTTCTCCTTGATAATGCTAGGCCATACCGTGCGATTGTTAATCCGTTGCGCCTACGGCGATGCCGTGCCGCCGACTCATTCTAGTGAGTTGGCTAGTGGCTTCTTTGAGCATTTGATTGGTCTGGAGTCCCTCAACATAGAGCAGTGCAAGCTCGATTATTTGCCGCCGAAAGCATTCCAAGGTCTTTCTGATCTCAAACATCTTACTGTAAGAACGTTTAACACGGACCGGAACCGTTTCTCGCTGCGGCTGCTGCCAACGAGTTTCCTGCCTCTTGCTGGCCTTGAGTCTCTCGATCTAAGTGAGAACAATATCGGGTCGTTACCTCACGCCCTTCTTTGTGGACTAAATCAATTGCGGTTTGTCAATTTTACAAGAAATAAATTTTCTGACGTTGTAAATATGGGTCTGTCGTCTGAGTCGCGTTGCAGCCCTGCGATCCGGGAACTGGAGGTGGCTCATAATCGGCTAAAATTACTGTCAGACCGGGGTTTTGCTTCGCTGCCGCACCTCGAGGAACTGCGCTTAGATCACAACCAGATAACTCATGCTGAATCATCCTCGTTGAGCGGTCTCACAAAACTCGAACGTTTCGATATAACACATAATGTGCTTGTTTCGTTACCGGCAACGCTGTTCCGACCCACGCCGAAGCTGTCAGAGTTGTACCTGCGCAACAATTCATTAAACGCATTGCCTCCAGACCTCTTCACTGGACTAAACGACTTGACGATGCTAGACTTGGCCCATAATCAACTTTCATCGCTGGGCTGGCTTGGAGGTCCCAATGCTGTGGCGCACTTGGCACAGTTGAGGACGTTGGACCTTAGCCATAATCAGCTAACGCGTCTCGAATCAGGTGCATTTCGTGCGCTCGTAGCCCTACAGACAATTCAATTGCAGGATAACCTTATTGAACACATTGCTAACGATACGTTTCGTCATTTAAACGAGCTGCAGTCGCTCGTATTGAGCAACAACCGTTTACAGCAAGTGGGGCCTCGTACGCTAGTCGGACCTGGTAATTCTCTTATGACACTCCAACTCGATAAGAATCGTGTTAAAAGCATACACAAAGACGCTTTCAGGTCTATGTTAATGTTACAAGAATTAAATCTTGCTGGCAACAAGCTTAGCACTGTACCTCATGCTGTTTCTGCTCTGAGCATGTTGCGCTCACTTGATTTATCAGATAACGATATGCAGGATGTGGCCAATGCCTCATATCAGGATCTTCGAAAACTGTACGCTCTAAATTTGATGGGCAACAAGATCGGAAATATCAGCCGGGGAGCTTTCAACGGCCTTCTTTCGGTACGAATACTTAATCTAGCTCGAAATGGTATACAAGCCGTCGAGGAAGGCACCTTTGACGACCTACCTGGCCTACATTATCTCCGTATGGACTCAAACATAATCGACGACGTAAATGGCCTATTCAGCAACCTACACGATTTGATTATGCTCAACATCTCAGTGAACCGCGTCCGATGGTTTGACTACGCACTGATCCCGGTTGGACTGCAATGGCTCGATATTCATGATAACCAGATCGAAGTTCTTGGAAACTATTTCGAGTTGGAACATACCCTCAAGCTACGTACCCTTGATGCATCTTACAATAAGCTTACCGATCTCGACTCGTCATCACTACCAAACGGTATCGAAATTGTCTTCTTGAAGCACAATAATCTGAGGCGCATTCAGCCGTTCACGTTTCTAGGGAAACAGAATTTGACGCGTGTAGACCTGACAAACAATTTACTGCAAGTCCTTGAGATGACCATGTTTCGTCTGAGTGATGTTTCTGTTCACCGCCCGGTTGCAGAGTTTGCCATGGCAGGTAACCCCTACCTATGTGACTGCCGCATGGGATGGATACAGCATTCGCAAAACCTGTCACTAGCAAGCAGTGACAGCTCGAGACAATATCCTCGCATCGTTGACCTGCACAGTGTCGAATGTAAATTAAGTTTCTCGAAGAACGTCGATTCGCTGCCGCTAGTCGAAGTGGAACCCGCCGAGTTTCTGTGTGAGTACAAGAGTCACTGTTTCGCGTTGTGCCACTGCTGTGATTTTGATGAATGTGATTGTGATATGATCTGCCCTGACAACTGCACCTGCTATCACAATCAGTCGTGGGACTCGAACATTGTCGACTGCAGTGCACGTCATCGGATCGAGGCGCCTAAACAATTACCAATGACTATCAGCGAAATGTACTTAGACGGCAACAATATTCCAGTCCTTAGACCGGAGTCATTTATCAATCGGAGTAAGTTAGAAGTTCTCTTTCTCAATAATTCGAATGTGGCCATCGTTCATAACCGATCGTTTGTCAGCTTTCAGAAATTACGCGTGCTGCGCCTTGACGACAATCAAATCTTAACCTTTAGCGGTCGCGAGTTCGATGGCCTGACAAAGCTTGAAGAACTGTACCTTTCGAACAATATGCTTAGCTACGTGAGCAACATAACGTTCGCACAGCTGGCAAAACTGAAAATCCTGTACCTCCACCGCAATCGGTTAGTTGAGATGTCGCTGGCGAGCTTGCGTTACAATCCGCGCCTAAATGAGCTCCGCCTTGCCGGTAACCCCTGGACGTGCAGCTGCCATTTTACCGAAAAACTTGCGCAATTCCTTTATTTGCGTAGTGACACCGTTCAAGACATCTTCCAGCTGACATGCGTACACAATGAGACGACCCTACTACAGCTTTGGGAGCTCAATGTGACGGAATGCTACCGACCGTCAGAGACAACGCTACCACCTCAATTTCAATTGCGACGCATTGAAAACCTTCCTGTACTCATCATCATTGGCGCTATATCGTTTCCTTTAGTTACTGTTACTGTGTTGATCGCTAAGCGCCGCATGCTAAGCGTCTGGTTTTTTAACCGTTGCGGAGTTCGCATATTCCATCGTGCTCGTGCCGAGGAGGAGAAGCTGTTTGACGTGTTTGTATCGTACAGCAAGAAGGACGAGGCATTCGTGGCTCAGATACTCGCTCCAGAGCTGGAGTGCTGCAATCCTCCCTACCGCCTCTGCCTCCACTACCGCGACCTACCTGTGGCTGGCACCTATCTGAGCGAAGCTATCCAGGAGGCCGTAGAAAGCTCTTGACGAACGATCGTAGTTTTGTCCGAGCACTTTCTCAATAGCGAGTGGTGCCGCTGCGAATTCAAATCTGCTCATCACGAGGTACTTAACAATAGTAATCACAAACTGGTTGTGATATTTCTCGGCCGGGTGTCCTGCCGTGAGCTGAATCCCGATATTCGCGTCTGGCTCAAGCACAGTACGTTGTTACACTGGGGCGAGAAAAATTTTTGGAATAAATTGCGATATTCGATGCCCGATGCTAGGTGCCGAAGCAAAGTCATGCGCTCGGATCTGAATTCCGTGGCTGTGCACATCTGACAGCGGAGTGACGTTCAACGAATTACCAACTTGTCAAGAACGAGGGCTATCTTGGAGCCGCCGTCCACGTCAGTACTTGTCAACTCCGCTATCTCCGCCGAATTCAGCTAAGCAGATCGAACGACGTGGGCTAAACGATCATTGCTTGAGGATTGTCAATATGATCCTGTAATTCTGATGTTGGGCAAGAAACGCAAAGATTAGATCTGATATGTCCAAAGAGTTTAAATTTTGCTAACTCTGTACTCTCTCCGTTTTTCTAATAATATAATAAAGTTGACAAACTTATTTCAATGAGAACGTTTGTAGATAATAAGAGCGTGGAGACTTAATGAAACGATGTAATAATACGAATTTAACACAGGAGCCGCGTTAACCAACTGTGGCAATTGTAAACAAGCAATGGCAAATGCTACGCTAAAGTAGTAAAAGGGAAGTCTCGTAATGCAGCTTCATAGCATGGCGGTAGCGTAGATTATGAAGGATTATTGTGCACATAGTGCTCGATTTTATTGGATCTCTGTGATATATTCGGCACACACAAATATTTAAACAAAACATTTTTTTCCACAAATACATATAAATATTAACACCAAACTTATACATTCAGCAGTGCCGTTGAATTAGGTTATCGTGTTCAGAGACAATGTCATATTAAGAGAAATGAGATGAATGAGTCAAGTGTGTCGCTTCAAAAGCTCGTCAGTAATATCCGGCCGTTGTAAGGGAAGAAAGTAAATAATCTTATTTCTAATTCATTGGTTTACTTTAACTAATTCAGCTTAGTCCATCTTTTTTATCGTAATAATTGTCATCATTAAATTACAAAAATGCCCACGAAGAACTTTACAAATTAGACAGCTTATTTGTAATAACGTAACGATGTTCCTGCAAATGACAACATTTTTTCTGTTCCTTGTTGTCAAAAATTATGAACGAGTGCATTTTTAAATCGACCAAAACTCATGCATGTACTTAAAATCCTTCTATAATTTATTTTAACATGTGCCATTCAAAGAATGACACCATGTCGTTGTTCTGATAGAGCGTTTAATAACTAATCTGAACCGATCACTTTGTAACCTTATGCATATAGAGTACGATAGTATCTAATTTTTGTGGAAAACTAGGCGGAATTTCATGCTTGCAAAGGGTTCTGCATATTATAAAATTGGTCATAATAAAAATAATGTAATATAGTTTCACGTAGATAACATGTACAAAGTGTGTAAATACAATCTGAGCATGAAATGAAGTGATGCGAAGTGCGAGTGAGACAAAAAAGTTATACAAAGGCTCTAAAAGATAGAAAATAAATTATATCCCCTAATACACAGGTGTGACAAGGGGATACGCGTGTTCATGTTTTTTTTTTAATTTGAGATATATTTACTCAGGCTATGGCAAAATTAATTAGGCAGTTTTTCATTAAGTAGATCTTTTTGTCCATCCATTGCAGGGAAAAAAAGGACAAACAACTGTCAGTTAATGCCAAGACGTGTTTGACCTTCAGCTAAGGTCCACAAACCCAGCACATGAACACACACGGTCCCGTTGGATTGCCTGTTGTGGTATTACTCTTTCGTCATTCTGTCATAGCGTGTATGGTTCCGCTTTAAGTTAGCGATCGGCGTACGGCCTGCTCTAACTAATCAATTGTTTACCTATCTTGTATCCGGTACACCATGCAGAAGTCGTGAAACAAGAATCATAGATATAGTCGCCAACTCAATAACTATCGATTTTCTTTGCAAGGTGTTCCAACGTCATTTGTCGTTGATTTGATACCTACTTACCTGATATGAATTTCACTAATTTTTTGAGCTACCTTTGAGATTTTATCGTTAGTCTTCGTCGCTTTTACTCATGCTCATGCAAGGTACTCCTGATGAGACACGCAGTATATTCGATGAGGTATAAGATATGGTTCTAATAGATTTCAGGGTGCAATTTATATTAAGGAGCACGTGCTCAAAGAGGACAAAACTTGTATTATAAAACAAATAATAAGCAATCGGTTTATAAAGCTGTTGACTATTAGTACCCTGCTTCCACGCCAGATCAAACCGTCAGATACCGTTGGTTGCTGCATTCACGAAATGTGCCTCAGAGCTGCATTTTCTTACAACACGGCTAAAAAATTCCTCTGAACTTTTGTGATTGACATCATAAACTCGGTCAGGAGACTAAACTTGTCTGGCGTGCGTTATTATTGACACCTGAAGTAAATGTTCTGGTAATTTATATTACTCCATTGTATCCCCTGTACGAAAATAGGTATACAAAAAATGATACAACCAGGGTTCTGAAGGGCAGTAGATCACCGTTTAATGTTCACTACAAGAATGTCAGCCTGGCAATCAGCCAGTTGGTTGCCTTGACCACCGCATAAGATGAGACATGCATTTAAATACATGAATCGTAATACATATATGTACAGGAGTGTAGCATATGTCGCTGTGAATCAGTGTGCATATTCTTTAATCAATTCACCGTAGATACTCTGGTAAAAATTAAAGCCAGGAGAGGGTAGTGTGCTCACAGGTGATTTCAGAAGCGTATATAGGATTGCCACATACAAACCTTAATGAACTTCCATGCGTAGCCGTAATAACTCTGGAAATCCTGTGTTAAGTATATATCTATTTCTATAGATGGAGCAAATTTCTCTCTCTGGTGTGTTTGGTGCCAACAAAGTTAAAAGCTATATTCGATTCAAACCAAAGGTGTTACACAAGTTTGAAAAAATAAAAACGTATTGCCCTAGTATAATCGATACATGAACAAGTTGTCCAATTCGTTTATTAAATCCGAATATGAAAAAATTAAAGCAGCTTTAATGATGCTGTACTCATCAAGCTTGATTACGTATTCGATCCATAATTCTAGTACCTTGAAAAGACACCATAATGGCTTTCGATTATCCTTATTAAAATGAATCTCTAAATAATACTTTCTGGTACAGGCATCATAAGTAGGAAAAAAATCCGACTTAGCTCTGGCTAGACAACCTTTAAAAGTATTCTACAGTGAGCCTTTTAAATGAATTATAATGTCAATATCTTCGTAGTGATTTGTGCGAATCGAAGCGGCTTTTTTAATACGGGCAACATTCGGTATCTTGACACCAAGCAGAAAAGAACCTTAACATATCAAATGTTTAGAATTCATTTCTGCTTGGTGTTTGAAATTAGTGCTTGATGGTGATGAAATTTGATCCGCTTACGTAAATAAGTATGTACACTTGCTGATAACATTATTACCATTAACAACCTAGCGGTTTCCAGTTTGCCGGAAGTCTTTGTCCTTGGTTTCTCTTATAAGATATATTAAAAGGCTGGATATATTAGGGATAGGGAAATACTAAAGAGATATATTAGAGATAAAAAGGTATGTTAAGGATAAAAAGATATTAGAGATGAAGGTTGGAGATATTAAAAGGTAAAAACCATTTAATTTTTATAGACTTGTACAAGCCTGTCTGTTTTATTCAATATATTACATTATTATATGCACTGTTCATACTTTCAAGATGCATACATTCGTCACCGCGTTTTGATAGTGACGTTCCACAGGTCTCAGAGATAGACAATTGGTCATTTGATTCAGAATGGTTTTTAAGGACAAGATATACATTTTCTAATCACGAGCCAACGTAAATGCGTATTTCCCATTGAAGCCTGGCGAGTGTTCGGGGCGCCGTTATGTAGATTTTAACTGGAGATCGCCAGGACTACGGTGGTGATCATGAAGAGTTTGAGTACATATAAGACCGTTAACTTCTTTGCATGTTCCCTTGTTCACTTGCTACCGGCCCTAAGCTTCCATGCAAACATCGTTCAAAAAAGACTAGAACACCGCTAAAATTCGACATATTCGATCAGTTGCATGGACCAGTTTGCATAAGCTGTAGAATTTTTCAACTCCCTGTCTGACAAGTGCTGACGGCGAAGCCGACTGTTCCCATCGGTGCGACGAACATCAGAGCTGAAAGGGAGACTTAATCCCTTCATGCCTCGAAGAAATAGTGAAGGACAGTGCGACTATAATACCCCTTAGAAGATCACAAACGGGAAGGACTGCCTTAAAGTGGTAAATACAATAGAGATCACTGCGTCTCTATTGTAGGCGAAACATAGATGCGAATTATCCTTTAAAACTGAACTATCTCTGGAGACTCTATCAAAACTCAAACACCGCGAACGTTTATTGTACTTTAAGTACCTTTATAGAGTTAACGAACGGTTGTTGTTCAGGCTTCAAGCCTATGGCACTTAGACAACTCAGACCCGAATTAGGCTAATAGGGTAAAACGTTAGTATGCGATGTCTTGGAAGTACCTAGGTCTTTTTGATGTATCGCCGTCTGGATGTTTAAATATGTAAGGGTAATATCCTACTACTAGTAGTTCAGAGGCAAACATTGCTTCACTTGGTTTAGACTAATTGACATCTAATTACAAATAAGATCAACTAAAAGTTAATTTAGCTCTCCAACTACCTTCGAGAGACACTTAAATGGCATGAGCAATAAAACACGCCGGGAAATAGCCTAAAAGCTTAAACAAAATGCTCGTTCAGCTTGTTCGATACCTAAAATGTTTTAAACTTGAGTAGCATTAAATTTTGAGCAAAGGTTAGCTATCAATTTTGATGCAGCGTTAAGGCTTCATGAAAATGTACGTTTCTACAAATTACTCGTTTTAGTATTAATATTAATTATCCGTTTTGGTTGGAGTCACATTATCGCTATTACCTTTTAGCTTTCTGTTATAATATCCTGAGTCTTCTGATTCCTAAGTCAAACTGACTATCTCCTTGGTACTTATGATACTAAGTTGTCTAACGTCACTTCTGTTTAGCGGTCGAGAAACTAGTTTTCTCGAGTGGAAGTCATACATATTTTTTCCTCCAAGCACACTACAATCTTCTCTCAAACTTACTTTAAGAAAACGAAACATCTGTGTGCAATAGCCTTCCCTGCTCTCACAAAAAGAATTTTCACGAAAACTATGGGTACTTTCTTCAAGTTCTAGCATCTACATCCGCATGCTACGGACATACTGGAAGTGTAGCCGAGAAGGTCATTTAAGACAATGGCAATGAAATCCCAGCACTAGCCGTGGCAAGATGGCGTGGAATTTGGGGAATTCCAGCAAAAACTCATCGTACTGGACAAAAGAGGTAAGCACTCGTCGGGCCTCGTCAAAACGCTGCGCAAAAATTACTGGATCTGCTGCCGTGGAACACGTTCATTAAATCGTCGCTGCTATAGGTGCAATGATTCCCTAGCAAGGAATGCCTGTCGGCATCTGTTGTGAAAAGGAAATGTGAGGGAACCTGATGATGACAAAGAAGTATTAAGCCAACAATGTTTCCCGTCTGGTTACCTTTTCCGGCGCTTTTTTACTCGTGTGCGTAATTCTTGCATGGCTCAGCATTTTCTTTTTCCGAACTTGTCTGGTTTCCTCTTTCTTCTCAGGTTTCTTCTGCTGCTTTTGAAACACTATACAATGCCGGCATTCCAAGATGGCAACTAGCTCAACGGTGTCTTTAGTCAGGACCAACCGTAAAAAACACATAACAGGAATAGTTTCGATTGCGTGTGTGGTATAGACGTTGCGGTAAAACGAAATGGAGAAGCCAAGTATGAATAAGCGCGTCGAGGGGTTTTAAGGCACATTCAAGTTTGAACCCACTTGGAATCAATTTGTATTGATTTAGAGATATAATGAGAATTGGTAATTCTTATTACACTTCATATCCCAAATGCAACATAAGTTCGACAGGCTAGATGCGAAAGAGAATGGTTTACTTTGTTAGAATTGCCTAATGGATACATCTAGTCTTCATTTGCAGTTTCGAAAAAATATCGAACTCGAATACAAGTGTTGGATTCTATAAAACACCTTTTTAAGCCTAACTAATATAAAAGTACGTGTATTGCCTTGCGCCGTTAGTCTGGTTGACAAAGTCCTAGGTACTATATATATATATATATATATATATATATATATTGTAGGCAGTATTCTAAATTTTTTCGAATCGATTCTCTTGGTAGAATCTATGTATGCTATAAAGATGTAGTGTGTGCAAATAACAACGGCAGGAGCGTTACTCTAGCGAATACTGCCGGCTTTGAATATCTTTTCTCGTCATGAACGCGCATACGCGATTTTGTGGAACCTTTACTAACTTTGTTAGAGAGCATTGGCCCCTCCTAGCTGTCCCTCCTAGCGTTTGGTCGCCTTTGCCTCTGGCTCGGTTTTCCAACAGCTTGAAGTGATCTGTCAGGGTTTTCTGGTCCACTGCGGCGTCCTCAATTCTCCATGAGACGCGGCCACTACTATGCGTGCCAGTTATTGCGAGATCTTTCTGTCTCTACCACCTTCTTTTCCTTCCCTGGCATTCGTTGTGGCGTAGGAAGAGGAACAAGTGGAGGGAAAATAATGTTGAAAAGGCTAGAAAAAGGATGGGGGTGGGGTTTGGCGAAGGAAGCGCGAGTGGTAAGGGCTTCAATTTCATGCATGGCTTGTACGTGATCGACTGCAAGTTGTTCGATCCAGGACATGGAACAGCTCACGCCAATTCTCTGCAATTCGCCTCTCTTCGTTGCCACCGCTGTCGCTACTTCGATACCATATGTTATATGCAACTCGTGGTACCGACCATAGGATCTAGTACATGGTCAGACGGGTGGGCGGTGGATGAGCAGGACCGACCAGCGAGGGCTTCTATCTCGACAGCTGGTTGCAGAAGGAAGAGCTCTTCTTGTGCACGAAAGTAAAGTGTTTTGTGTTCTTTCGAGAGATCGAAGGAAAAGGAGCGTATCATATCCTATTCTAGCCTGCTCAGATAGGTTACAAAGTAAGCTGTCGGGAGCTGTTTCGCGAGAGGACCTCTATAGCGTACAGAATTGGCACGACGATCAAAAGACGTAGCTGATTTTACAGGCGAATGATTAGACAAGTTGGACTTTCTGACGAGATTCAACTTAATCAGTTATATTGGTATATAGTTATATTATTTTATCAGAGTTGTGAATGCGCTAATTTTACCTCTTAATCCGATGGCGTGATGACATGTATGTAAATCTATAATTTAAATCTCAGTAAGCACGGACTCACACATACACAATCCGATATGAGCAGATAGCACTTCCTCTTTTTCTTCTTCTTTCTTTATACGTCTTGTAGACTGCATTGTGATGCAATTTTTACTGTGGTAAAACGAATAGTTGTACACGGCTACATAAATTTTAACTTCTCTATTAAATTATGACTTGTTGTCTGCTTGGCCAAAGGTTTCATAAATATTTGTTATATTAAAATTGAACGCTCTCAGCACGCCTACCCCAAAAAAAATGTATTGCGTATCCGTTTTGAGTGTTCATGTTCAGTACAAAAAACTTTTATTTTTTAACTTTTATTCGTTTAGTCGCTAGCCTTTCAACATACCATAAATTTTGCATAAATTTAGCGTATAATAATAAGTCTAGTACATAACTGCAATCCATACACAAAAATACTGCATCATTTCTAAATCCCAAATGAAACCTCTCTCTTTAGACCATTTGGTGTATTTAAAGCGTATCGTAACTAGATTGTCGGCGATCTCCAAGTAGCCACAGCCATTCAGTAGGCCATTTTTATGTACACACATAGACAGAGATGGAAACCAATTGTAGGATAACTGACTACTTCTATTTTAAAACCATCTGTAAGGTTGTAAACACGCTATGTTCCTAATTATGCGCTAAAATTATATTATGAGCATAGCGTCACTGTCAGAACTTCCGCTTTGCTTTCGGACTATTCGTTTATGTGCTCGAGCACTCAACAAGGCATCTTGAGTTGAGTGCTGTAGCAGTCCGAGTAGTGCAACCTCACGACGAATTGATATAAGGCTACCAATTACTTGCTTAGTGCTACTACGGTTGCACAGTTAGGTTTATGGAATCCGCCTCAAGAAGCAGTGCAAAAGGGATACCATGATGTCAAATATTGACCGAGGATCAGTCCTAAAAAGTTTAAGTTTTTAAATGCTATACAGTACATCGGATATAGTATTTATCATCCATATAAATGTTATTGTACCTATAGCTAGCTAATATAATTCGTTATGTACAAAAACTACCTTATGCTATTACAGCTATATTTACAGTGCGTTAAGTGCTAAAATAAATTTTAGGCGAGCTGCGTTTGACACCCCTGAAACTAGGTGTGAAAGCTATGTTTAGGGTTTTCACCGGTTGGGCTCACCGTAATTCCACTCAACCTAAATGGTAAAACTGAATTAACCACATTTGGCAGACTGCAAAATGCAGGCTGCCCTGAGCTGCCCATTGTTCCTGAGCAGAATATTCAATTTCCATTTCCGCTGGTTCGCAATAGGAACCAACAGCAGCCTCATGGGTACCGAAACTGCCGCTTCCGGAGGATCGCTCGTATAAGAGTGCATTTTCTTGGGCCGCATAGTATTTTCCATGCGCATGTCCGTGAAGAACCCGGTCGTACGACTAAGACTTGAACTGAAATATTCTACTCAGCTTAACATCGTGTTAGCTCTTTTACCGTTTCTTGAAAGTAATGTTTAAATAAATTAAATTATTAATGCAACTTACTATCAATGCAACAAAGTGCGGGACAGAAAAACACCAACGCAATTTGCATAGTTAATTTTTGTATTATACCAGTTTATACCAAAACACTAGAATGCTGTTAATATTTTACTGGAGACTGAGGCCTTTACTAGGCCGAACGCCTGCATTTGCATAGGTACTCCTTCAGCCTGCGCTGTTAGTGAATCTAGAACGAAGTCAACCGTTGTTGCTGTTCGATGCTTCAGGGCACTCGCAATTTGAATCAACCTGCGAAGTGTAGTGAAGCCCCTTTTTTCAAAAAAATAAACTTTTCGTAGACTGAAGCAGATAACCGTTCAGTGATATGCGTTCGGCCAACTACTCGAATACCACCGATTATGAGTTGAAGGAGAATAGAAATATAGTACAAGTAATATCGTAGATCTTAATTATGTATTATATGTGCTGAAGGTAAAGCTGTCCCTTTCTTTATATTCGGCGCTATGCCTGTATGCTTGCAATGCTATTTCTATTGAACATGATTGGGCTCAATTCTCATGAGTTCAGCCAAACGTAGACTCGTTCACTCGTTGAGACTTTCGAAATTGTAGGCTTTGGTATTTGCGCGATCAAAACGATAGTGTCGACCCTGGCATCGGTGCGAACTACCAGTGTGAATAAAGGGGAGCCTATATCTGTGAGAAATCTGTATTGTTCATGGCGAGCATCACAGTTGAGCCTATTCCGATCATACTGAAGAGGCGTACTTAAATAATTATACAGACTTATGCTCTTTTAGCACAATGATTGTTTATGAGAGTCAGCAGCGAACATCCTAATCCGGGAAAGGCTTGCTCATCTTACGAGAATGGTACGGGCAGTTGGGTGGGGATGTCGCCTCATCTAAGCTACTTTGTTAGAGTAGGATAAGCTCGAGTTAAAAGTGCCGGAAAAGACTCATTCTTGCGACAAAAGCACATGTTTGAACAGTTCTCTGATATGCAAAACAAGGAAATGAAAATTAGAGAAGCTAGTGGTAGCTGAACGATGACTCTGAGTGAACGAATATGAAATTAATAAAAGTCGTTCTCGGTTTATTATCTTTATTCTGGAAATCCAAGCCATATTTGCTGCCGTGCCTTTTATTGCGATATTTTGGTACATCAACTTGTGTGTTTATTTAACGTAAAGTCCAACGTAGTAGTTTAGACATATTATCGCTAGCAATATACATATTTTGCTTACGTGGGCGAAAGGCAGAACACTATGTTTTAAAGTGACCTAAGTGTTGGCTAATCGTGCTTCGTTAAAATAGACATGCGTACATAGGGCAATGGAGACCTTTATTTGCCATTCTGTTTCATAATTTTCATGGCATGTCTGTTCTGTCTGGCATGTCTGAAACTAAAGTATATTCTACTATGGGTGCAGATAAAACATCTATCTGTGACGACTGCATCGGCCTTTAATAGCCTGACATTCCTACCCGCGTGCAGTGTTTTACACAGCTCCGTTATTGTAGTCATTTTTACTCGTTGTTCTAGCCAAAAAACGTCGTTTTGTAACTAATAACGTCTATATCTCCACCACTGAGGCGAAGACCTAGAGACCTAGGACGTTCAGTCACGTGTGCCTCTACTAAATTCCATCATTTTAACCAGACTTGGCTAATAGGCGACAGAGTTTCAGTGCAATGCCTGATAGGTGTGTGTAGGACGATCGGAGCAGCATGGAGCGTCAGTTAAAATGCCCGCATGCCAACTGCTTGCTCAGCCAGTAAGAAATAGTGTTGTGACGGAGACGGCATCAAACGCTCTGCTTCCTTAGGTTCATGCATTTACATGGAGACGCTGTAGCGAGCATAACCGTCGAGGGTCCAATCATTTTAGGCGCGTAACCTCTGCAACACGCGCTTGGGCGAGGGGAATTGATTAGCATCTCATCCTCTTTTGCTATTCCTCTCAATAGAATAACAACAATTTGTAAAAAACCACTATCTAGCCGTCATCAGAAAAAGCAACGGAAAAGCGGAGCATATTGCCTTAAGGTTGGGAGTCGAAGCCGCTTGTATTGCTTGAAGTACGAGTGTGGGCGTGTATATATATATATATATATATATATATATATATATATATATGT
>MNPL01026622.1:2145-23967 GCA_002081605.1 Tropilaelaps mercedesae
CACACCAAGCCACCAAGCTCGACATCCAAACTGACCAGCGCCGATCAGCCTGATTTGCCGTTTGGGCTCGTCAATCTGTAGGTTGCTCTGACTGGTATGGTTAATGAGGAGCAAAAACAAGCATTCCCATTTCGGTTATGTATTTGAAGTACACACACATATCCATTAGGACATTCGTAGGCTACAGCCCATTATAGATAGCAATGTATAAACAATCGCCCATGTTCGGGTCCCCATTATAATTTAGATTTACATTAAATGCCTGTTCTCAATATAGATTATCAGTTCAACAAACAACACAAACGTTCTGCAAACTGCCCTACAAAAAACATTAAGGACAATAGATGCGATCGTCGTAGCTGCATTATTTGCTATCAGAATAATATTGAGCAACCGCTTAGCACAATGTTAGCTGAAATGGCATTTGTCACGTAATTAGCCGTGACTTATGTCATGCTCCGTATCGGTTTGCATTTGCTCTACAGCGATCAATCGGACAGTAAATGTAATGAATACTCGCTTGACTAGTTTAATAATTATTTTATTTATTGACAACTTAAGTGCCGCTATGGCACTCGCACTTAATAGACGCTTCCTGGCTTTGCGCTTCCTTAGCTCACTCTATTTTTTTAGACTCGATATTAATATGCACGTTAATTTGCCCGGGTGACGCATGAATCTTCCCTGCGATTTCATCATCAGATCATAGTTATTACATTTGAACAGTGTGCAGAATGTGCAAATGAATCGGCTATGTATAACCTAGATAGTAAGTACCGCTAGGACATCTATAAGAAACCTAAACCAGCAAAGTAATAAAAACACATTCGATGGTAATAATAATAAATATATGGCCACTGTTTTGCCGCTCTTATGGGTTGATGGTGCTTTTGTACGGGCCGGCTGTGTGAAATCGTGCAGTGAGCGTTGGCGGTCAGAACATATAACGCACATACAGCAAACGAACGACTTAAGAACAAAGCCGCGAAATAGCGAAAAAGGATTAACTGTGCATGTCTATGGTGGTTGAAGTGAGTGCAAATGCATCCGCTGCTTTGCGCAAACTGAGTACAACGCGAAATAAAACTCGTTTACCTAAGTTAAAATTTAACACTAAAATGTTATCTACTTGATGCATTTTAATGTCGCGCGTATTACTTGAATGCCGTTGTACGCTGAAATTGACTACTTGAAGATATGGGCTTCTCTGCTAGGTCGGTTTTTGCCAACAAACTGGTCAAGAATAGTATCACAAACAACCACAATCGGCTCGTGATGTACTGATTAACGGTTGCTTCCCTTCTCGGTAGAAAGCAAAATGTGCCATGCAAAAAGCCCGAAAAGTACTGCATATTCAGCGGCGACATTTCAGTAGCTGTTGCAGGACTGGTCATTCGTTCAATGCACTCATTTGGCGTGAACTTCGCTTCACCCTCTGGCATAGGTGAACATATTTTAGCTGATTGATTATTTCAAGCCAAGTTGCCTCTATGCCCCATTTTCAGTGTACGATTGGGACATATATGATCGCACCATACAATCGGACTAGATATCATATTAGGTGTCCTGTCGAGGAAGTCAGCATCGAGGAACCTCCTCACATTAAGACACGTCGACAGGGTGGGACAGGGCTAAAATAAGTGCAATGCCACATATGATGCCTAGGTCTACAACAACCAAACAATTAGCTAGAAGCACGGTCATCTTTTTTAGCAATTGCCCATTGCCTCTTTGATGAAATTGCATACAACCGATGACTCTATGTAGTCGAAGTTGACGAGCGTTCAAACGCCGTAAATTGACAACTTTATCTATGCTAATTCTGCCTAGCGGCCGTTTTGTTCCAAAGCAAACACCGAGCAGGGCTTTATAACGAGATTTTATTGCGCGGGCGTTAGCATTCGAACGTAGACAAGCTTTTTAAAAAAAGCAATAGGGAAAGCTTTTTCAAGCTGTCCTTTGTTCAAACTTCAGCCTACCAGCTCCCATGCTCACTGCAGCAGTGTTGGCCGAGTATATAAAGACCACGTAGATAGAAAGCTATGTTACAAGAAACATTATATATATATATATATATATATATATATATATAAACTCAGGAAAAGGAAAACGGTGGGAGGAAAAGACTTTACGATTGAAGAGATATTTTGTTGTCTCTTGTCGTACTATAACAACACTCCAGTTAATCGGAAGCCAGACATGGTCCTTAAAACCATGCGTCATTTGTTGTCTGGTTGCTTCTATGTGAGCCTCCAATTGTCCTATTTTGTTTCAATCCAAAGAACCGCATTGTATGATAGTTATCCACAAGATCCAGTTGCCTTCACCGTATGCGGCGCCAAATAGCTATCACATACAGTATCGTACGCTTGCCTGCGATGCAGCAAGCTTCCTGGCTGCAACAGAGCTAGGGGTGACCTGCGATGCGGTGGCGGTCCTGGTTAGTTCCCTGTGGCCAGGACGACTCTAGTTCGGGATCCTGCCCTTCACTCAAAGAGCGGTGCGAACGGTAAAACGGCCCCTGCGCTGATCTCTAGCTTGCTGATCCTCCTGTGGGATCGACCCCTGCCGGGGGTGTCGCTGACTGTCCGATGCAGACTCCTCCTCCGAATCCGAATAGTCCTCCTTCGGAATGGGTGGCATCATGGCCAGAACCTGTTGCATGCAGAGGACGTTAACTGAGTTAATAACACCATATTTGGTAAGGTTGCGAAATAAGACGCACTGGTGCATTAATGTCGACGTTGAAATAAACAATCTTAGCGCGGTAATGCGCAGTACCTTGAGCAAGCCAAAGTGCGCCACGCAGATGCGCTAGAATGAAAGGAGGTGCTCGTCTTTCTCATTATTTGAGGGGTATATTATGGAAGGGGGAAACATCTTTCAGCTGAGTTATTCTAGAAGTCGTTTACCGCCAAGGGAAAAAACTTAAATAAAGATAGACATTTGGATTTTTGAAGAATGAGGATGAAAATTAGATTCGCACTCGTCTTCAACGAGCTGAAACTGAGTACGAATCAGTTAGGTCGTTTTCGTTCCGGGGAAACAGAGCGTCTTTATATGTTTCTGCACTGTTTATGGTTACGGTTATGGAATGCAGAGACCGTTGGTAAACAAGTACAAGCTGGGCAATATCTTGGGATAGTTTGAAAATCACAGATCTCGCTGGATATTTTAACCTACCTAAATATAGAAGAGAAAAAGAGAGGAAGTTTACATTTTGAAACATTGCGTGCCCGTAGACGCAGCGCACTCGAGTTACGCGTATCGAGTGACTCACCTATTTCATATAAATCTACTTCGTTCGTCGAGGCAAGTACCTATGTCACGTACAAAGGTACGACGTCTCCACGAAACTCAGAAAATTTCTATGAGATAGATCGAGAATGGTCTCCAGGTAAAGCTGTACAGGTTTTAAAACGGATAGTTTCCCCAGGAGATTCGTTCTAGGTAGGGAACCCACACGAATATATTGGAAAATAACGTCACTTCTTTGGTAGGTAGCTAGAACTCCAGTACTTTTCGAGCTTTTTACCAGTTTTCAGTGCCGGTTGGCTAAACGCACGGGGCGTGCCATCAAAAATATCGCCCAAAACTATTAGAGTAGGCATTCACGCTATTGCATAGGCAAGCAGTTGAAAATTGACCCTTGTGGATATGCCCCAGTCATATTGGCGTTTCTTTTACCACAATTTTTTCCCGTAGAATACATGGTGACCCGCGAGTTTTTGTATCAAAATGCAACTGAGTGCCCTAGTATTTTTTAATATTTGAATAAAATGTTGTTCTCTTTTGAGCATTTTATTGAGCGGTCAGTGAAACAAACCACAGAGAGTGAATTTGTACATATAGAAAGAACAAGAAAGATTACTGCTATGTTCCTTGCGAGGACTACCAAATAATGCTCTACGAATATGACGCGAAGATCACTCAAGTTGGTGGCGGAAGGTGCTGAAAATCACTTTCTTCAATCCCTGTTGACAATCGGCTCCACACAGCGGAGACAAACTGACCCAAAGACTCACTTCGTGTGGCCGATGATATTCTGGTGACACGGGCGACAATGGGCTTGTCGATGGTGACGCCGGACTGCTTTGGCCAGAGGTGGTATTGTAACCTGACGAGATTGTCCGAACGGGCAGAACCGGTGGTGACGCTCGTACGCCCCTGTGAGCTCGTCCGAGTGAATCCGAGCCGAGCTGAAATGACGAGAAGCGGAATCACGAAGGTTCTGGTATTACTGAATGTTACGCTCTTTGTAAACAATGTTTACATAATTAGTACCCTTTTATTGAGCAAACATTGTACCAACCTCACAATTATTAATTAAATCCTATTAGTAGTGATATTATTATTATTATAATTACTGTTGGCTCTGCTGTTTAGCCAGTGAAAAGTTGCAATTTCAACGTTGTAGTGCTCATACGTTTAATGAATAATAACTTTAATAAAAAGGGAAAGATAATAAAGATGAGAAGTCTTGTGTGTGTTTTCCCTTAGACAGCTTTGCAGTTGACAATGGTTTCGTCTGGCCATAGTCTTGCTTAGCTGGATTCCTTCGAATCATTGCCGCAACAACATTCGATTCACATCGTTACAACATCTCACGAGTCAAAGGAAGAGGGCCCGCAACGTTGACACTCTGTTTGGACATAAACCGTAGACCTTTCGTCTTTTTAAATGCGTACTCTGCTTAGCATATGTTTTACATTGTGCTCACAACTAGTCGATTAGAAACCTCTTCGTGGAACGAGTGATTTCCGCCGCGGTTTCTGCTGGCCTCACTGGAGGTACGCGTGGTCCGATATAGCGAGTACATAATTAATATATTCTTAAGATTATTGTCTTAATTTGTCTTAATTTTGTCTTAATATGGAACACCAAATTTACAACGCTGATGTCTTGGGACATGCCTGACGAATATTGTGCTCGATACGGTAACAGTAGGCTGCTGCCTTGTTTGTCTAATCCGGTTTGCTGCAATCGAACAATATATCGGCTTTGTGGCACACTGTAGAAGAGTCCGAATATGAATTGTGGAATACGCATGAAAATGTCGACGAAGTATACCTGGTAGCCGTCCAACAACTTCTGACTGATTGCTACGAGTAGGTCCCCTAGTCAGTTGTGTTAGTTTATGCTTACGCCGAAGTTCCAGTTCTTTTTTTCGGTGAACAAGGCAAGACGCGTATTGAAATAGCACAACGCTCTACTCCCTTCGAGTTGCTGTCCAAAGTGATTATTCAAATAGACCACTCAGTATATGCCAACAGTGCTACCTGTCTCATCGTACTCTCCAGAAGTTTTCTAGAGATACGCAGTTCTCAAGTCCAGACGTAACGTATTTTGGAACTTGGTAAGATTGCACTGCACCAAGATGGATGGAGTGAGCTGACGAACGCAAAAGGAGCTAGCGTAATCAGAGCGTCCCGCGGATCTCACGCTAGGCGAAAGCCGAAACCAAACGAAAGCAGAGAAAGATTCCAGCGACCGGAAATATGGAATGGACGAAAACGGAATAACGCAGGTTTGTTTATTCATCTGACACTCAATTTCGAGGTTCCCCGACGTCGGTTATCGAGCGTAAGCGTTATGTTTGCCCAATGCGGCATCTGCGATACCCGTGTGGCCCCTTTGCGCATCTATTTAACCGAAGTATTCAGCAGAGCGAAGGAGTGGTCCACAAAAGTTTGAGCATTATGCGTACATTTTCGCATACATACGCCATGGGTTCAGCCACACGTCGACGGAGTCGAACAAAGCGTTGACCCCTTCGTTGTATGGGACGTTGTGCATATAGTGGTTACAAGTGCATACTAGAGGACAGGCGACAAAGGCCAGAACCCGAAACCATCACGGCAGGGTCCGGTTACACCAGACGGTGATGAATGCGAAGAAACGAATGGGAAGATAAGTCGCGTAAGCCTTGTACCACTTACTCACGTTCCGATTCAGCTTCCAGGTGACGTTTGCTATTCTGTTCGTATTGTACAATTGTTTCTGTTAGGAAATAGTATGTAATAACGGCACACGTACATTGTGTAGTGGTACATCGGTGAAATGTGCATCGTCTATGAGACAGGCCCGCAGCTCAGGTGGGGGTGGTGGGAGGGCCTCAGGTGACTCTTCATAGAATCCTCCGTTCACAAACGAACTGCGCCCCATCGAGAGGTTGGTGCCCCCGCCACGGCCGCTGGCGCGCCCATTAACGTCGTTGGCGCCCCTGTAGAACGTACTGCCAACCGTCAACGATCAAGGCCACACCATAAGCGAAAATTGTTGTAATTCGCATGTTAGACAAAATGTAGATGACCCACGTCGCTGATGGTACGTGTCAATTTGAAATAGAAATCCACAAGTTGAAAATCGATTGACCTTTACTGTCTAAAATGAGACGAAGCTGTCCTGTTTTCCCCGGCTGGTAAACGATAAAATAAATAGGCAATGCGGGGGAGCAGTAAAAGAAACGTTCTCGTCACATTCAGATGGGGTTAGCCTACACTAAAGACATTTAGCCACGACGAAGTACGTGGGGCGTCATTAATTTTCTTAGGTGTGAAATGATCCTGTATCAACCCTTAAAGACGATTAGCTAGGCCGTGTCGGCTCGAAAGCGCCAATCGACGCACCTATTCCGGGGTACTGTGGGAAAACCGTAGGGGTCGTTGTCGTCCGGCTTGTAGCGGTGTTCCCTGAAAACAGGTGAAGATCAGTTTTATTTACACCATGTCACAATGGTAGCTATACCGACTGACAGTAACTAGATAATCCTAAACTACTAATCAGCGATCATCTGCAAATAATTCGAGAATATATTACTCGTCTGATGCTATTTTGGCGCTATTCTGCCAACAAATACAATGAGGTTGAAAAGGCCATTGGGGAGTCGCGTGAATCTTCATTTTAATGCCGCAGTATCCTCCCCGTTCGGGCAATGGGTACCCTCGCCGCTGTAATGTCGCTAACGGGGAGCCAACTCCTACGTCACTCTGCGAGGAGTAAAAAAGTCTAAAGAACGTATTGGATGGCTTGATTTTGTAGCATTCTCGAGTGGGAGCACATTTCAAAGGACCCGACTCCCTTCCTCTGCGAGGCTTCCTCGCGAAAAGCGGGAGTAAAGGCCTGATATCGATGTACAGTTTCTGCTACGTCTACCATTTCGGTCATAAGGCGCACAACGTACTGTGTGTGGAAGGTCTTAACGTAGATTTCGGCCGAGTTTTCTCTACGGGATCCGCGTACCCTGAAATAACAAGGAAGTTTTTGAGATCTCCTTGACGGTCAGTTGCTCTGGTTAGCCATAATTGGCAGTACGGCTATAGTTACGTTTTATTGTATGCACGAGAATATAAAAAAGTGACCAGTCATGAGATAGACAAAACTAATCCAAACAACGGCAGCGCATTAATGAAGGTGACATTTTTGGCCTACACTGTTGCACGAATTCAAGCCAACTATAATTTGACATTCCGATTTTTCGGCAGTGGTCTTACGATGGGTGTGTCTCGTCAGAGACTTCGAAGGCTGAACTGGATTATGACCAAAACCTACGGTCGTCGGGATATATATCGCAGACCAGTAAAGATGCAGCCAATAACATAACGCGAGCGCGAGCATACAGCTGCTGTTGGTGCTTAAATGGCTTCAAATAAGTCAGCCAGAATATAGCAGACTGTACGGCAATCGTACGTATTCTGGTTGGTCTCGACCACTGAACTCGAGCTACCTATTCTAACCTATTATTTAGACCCAGTGGTAGAATGCTATTGGTGCGATGCGGCCATATACAATGTGCACGTATAATGCCAGGTCACTACTACACTGAGTAGATTACTACTGATTAAAAACGCGATTCGCTCTGTATGTCCAAGAATAAGACACTAGTGAAACTTGATTTACTAGCGGGGTTCCCAAACACACAGCCACAGTGTGTGAACTCTTTGTTGATATCTAGTGCGTAGTACGTTCCACCAGATTTGTATATTTTTTGCAAAAAGCTGCTGGTCATCCCCATATCTAAGTCAAGACACCGGCGTGAACGTCAGCATAAAAGTACTTATTTATGTTGCGTGTCCCCAGTGTTTCATTGCATAGCCCGTTTATATATAAGTTTATACTCCTATGATTCGAACCTCAAGCACTAGTTTGGTATTTTCCTATCGGTGTGGTCAATGGACTGCGTCTACTAAGCTATATTCCGAGGAATATAGCATTTTGCCTTGAAGTAGGTATCGCGCGTACTCCTTTCGGCCTCTCGATGTCGCTATACTCGTACAAATTAGCCATCGAAAATCCGAACAAAAAAACAAGTCGTCTCTCGTGAACGAACTCGAGCGCGTGTGTATGTGTGTCTGCGTGTGTGTCACCGTGAACTCACGCGAGCCTCCACTTAGTACAAAGGAACACTGCTAGCAACGCGAACACGACGACGACTGCGGTCAGCGCCACGCACAGGATCTGCAGCTGGAAGTTCCTTGACGCCAGCATACGGCTCCTTGAAGGTTCTGGTAGTAGCCACGACGCACTAGTCCAGTCGCTTCGGCCGCATACGCTAGATAATATCAGAAAACACCATCAGGCACAGAAGGATGACACTTCGTCATACAAACGTAGTGCAAGAAGCAGATGACTACATCGTAGATAGCGATGGGTAATATGATGGAATGTGTGCGCAGCAAATCTGTTAATGGTGGACGTATTGTACAAATATTTGTTATTACTTCTTCACGTAGTATGTACGGCAGATTCACTGGTGACATTCTCAACAGATGTTCGGCTGCTAATAAATTCTCTTTGGAGCAATTTGGCGAGCAGCCGCCGTGTTTCTATTGGGTACTCAAGCGGAAATTCGATAACGATGAGACTATTTTTCCGGCTCATTGAAGCTCGTCGTCTGCTCTCTGCTGTTTTACTTATTAAGATCAGTAGCAGAAGCTAGTGCGGTCTGAGGTCTTATTAATGCCTCACTTTTATGCGTCTGAATAAGGGTCACACAGAGGAACAGGTCGGTGTATAAAGAGAGAACCCAAACGACCCGAATTTCGCCTTTTTGTTCCAGAACACGTTCTTGCTGGCATTTGGTCGTATTCGACGGCGTACAAACGATATGATAGAACTATACTTTGACAGTACTGACGCTTCTGTGTGGCAAACGTCTTGTCGGCTGCTTCAAGGTGAAATATGTACGTAAATCCGCGTAGGTACATACAGTGGGCGAATAATCAGGTAAAGCGAAACATTCGTCCACAGGGAACAGCCACATAGGAAATAATAATATAGAAACATTATTAAGAATAGGAGTCATAAAAACGAAAAAGGCAAGTCAAGCATGCAAAGATCACATTTGGTGCTCGTCCGAAAAGTGTACTAGAAACCTAGTCGTTTTATTCAAAATCACATCTTGGGGAGCCTAAAACTTTAAACTTAAAACGTCAGTACGGTACAAACCAGACAACAGACAAGTGCACCATTTGCGCGCAGAATAAATGATAAACACATGCTGGTCGACCATCTCGTTTTGAATACACATATCTTTCAAAAAATCTCATCTTTGTTGTTCCCATCACAACGGACAGATAATCGATAACTAGCAGCGCTAACAAAACCTAGAGAAACTAAGCATATGAACAGTTCCATGAGTATCAAGTCAATGCTATGCGCATATGTTTGTTAGTCTACAAGGACTGATTGTGTAGACGTGATCCTGCCCATACCTCGACTCCACGCGCAAAATTTCATTTAAAATGTAATATTTTGCTGAACTCAAACTTAGTTTCGCATTACATCACGGATAATGTGAGAATACAACGAAAATACAAGAAATCAATCCTTGCGTGTCATTGCGGAATCGAACAGCGCAAAACAACTACGTTCGTTCTTGAGCTGCAACATAACCAATGCTAACAGCTCCCACAACTGCTACTAAAGCCAGCCTCCAAGTGCAGTGGCTGCTCGCCGGCCTGATTCTGTTCAATCTATTGTAATTGTGAAGCACCAGAACGGCCTGTCCAATCGTATTCGGCTTCGCTGACACTTTGCCTGTTTTTAGCTATCAATTATTCCTTTGTTGAATTTTTTTGTTTTATAAAAAGCCTATGAGGCTTATAAACCTCGCTAAAACCTCAGTTGCTCCCTCGGGCGTACTTCGATATACTTAACAGCAACTTCCACCAGAACGAGGAGACAATGATCAACATCTAAAATGGCCTCCGCGGTCTGAGCGTATTGAAAGCATGTGCACATAAAACTAACGAGTGGGTGTCGGTATAATGAAGTCAAACCTGCATGTGCACTTTAGCACGGTGAGAGCGTGGCGAGCAGTTGTAAAGGCAAACAGGCATAATCTTGGAAAATAAAAAGAAAACCCTAAGGTGGACTCATTGAATATCAGAGCCTGTATTGTACGCAGGAACACATCTCTCGATTCGAGTGTGACATTTTATTGCACTCCGTTTTCATCAAAAGTGACCGCTATGATTATCTGTCCTGATTGTAGGAACAACACAATGGTCCACGGAAAGGGACAAGAAAGCCATTCAACAGCTGTTGATACTGCGTTAATTGAACAAATTCTTAACGTTAACCAAATTTGCCCGTCAAGCGAACAAGTTTGATAGCTGTGTTCGCGAAAGGAAAACTTCGTTGACTAATTGTGCCAAGTTACATTCTAGCGAGTTACACCGCCCTGACCCGTCGAATGGTTGACGTCGTTACACAAGACTAAGGCTCACATTCGTGGTAGACTGCCTGTGTGCGAGTTCATCTTGAAACAATATCGCTTATTAGGAAAACTCACCTAAGCATGTGACCAGCTCTAACAACTTCTCCAGTCAACGTTTCGGCAACGGCCAGCAAAATATAGCGTCGATTAACGGCTCTCACTCCCTTAGGCAAGATCACGCACTTCGAGATGTTTCCATGGTCGAGCAGAGTGTACATATCCCTAAAAACAGACGAGCCGTACAGAAGAAACACATCACAGCTGTGTTAAACGCGCAGTAATTGCACCGGTCGCCCGTCTTCGCAACGTCTTCCCCATCTGGCAACGATTTTATTACAGTGCTACACATTGAGCTGTTACTTGCACAAGATCCTGTGCAGATAATTTGTAATAACAATGCAACACTAGGAGCAGCATGCAATTATTAAGCCTTTTTATCTACGCCACATCTACTAGACAAACATCTTCGTTACTCCTCTGGGGACCGTGGCTGAGCTCAAGGACAGGCTTGAGAATTCATCATATTGGCTATTGTCGCGCTGTGCCGGAAAAGATTCCGAAAAAAGGGCTGGTGTGCAGGGCATAGCGTGAAGGTTGTTCGTTTACTAAAATCTTTATATATGCTATTTCGACGGAATATGACATCGTTCCTTAGCATAGGCGACTTGGTGTACCTTGACCCAGGCATGTCCCCGTCTTGCATGGCGATGCTTGATCACTGCAATGTGTATGTACGACAACTGTGTAGGTTTCAGCTTCGTTTGACAATGAATGTATTCTGTGATATGAGCACAATATGGTACAGACTGCTTCGCATATGAATAGCCGCATTATATGAGAATGGAGCAACGTTACGATGACATTATGAAGCTGTAGGTATTGGCCATTTCAAAGAATGTTCAATGCCTCCTGATCCTGAATGTCCAGAAAAACCTCCCCGGCATTGAATAACAAAAGCTTGTACAATACCTTTCTGCGTCCGTTGAACCCTCTCAATATATGTCGTACTTCAGACTCTAAATCAGTTTTGTCTGCTACTTGGCGTCTAGTTTAGTCTCCGGGGAAAACATTTTCAATTCTCGATACAACTGTTAAAACCCATTGTATTTGCTTTACGTCAAGTCGGTAAATGAATGAAATACACCCATAGGATGTCTCCTTTTAATTTTCTATCAGTTTCCTCGTAACATAGTTCTCCTCTACTCAACAACTTTCACAGCCACCACCCTAGGTAATGTCGACGGCGCGCAGGGTTACCAAAGAGCAAGTGATGCACGCGATTCGCGCACACTCACCCGACAAGCATTTCCAACATATATTCAGTCCACGCACAATATTAAAACGGTGACAATTCACGCGACCTAAATAGAGTTAGTTGCCATGTTAGATCGATAGTCAGGTTATGTAATCGAAGAGGGCTGCTAGCGCACGGCGTGCGTGGGTCCTCTGCAGACTAGTTTGCCAAACTCGCTGTGGCTAGGTCATGTCTTTACGGAGATATTGAGCTCATTCTAAGTGTGGTACTTGCACAACCTATCTAAGCAGGTCTCATACAACGTCGTTCACTGCGTGGTCAAACATTAGACAAGTATTTAACGGCTAATTCGGTGTGGTTTGGTGTAGCACAGGTTGACGACGGTGCCACTCGCTATTTGACCCGCTGCGACAGACGTTTACATAACACGAAGCAGAAGGTGTTTTATGCAAAGCCGCTTAGGGACTAGATCAAAAAAGCTGTATTTTAGAACACAATGGTTTTACGTAGGCTGTTGTCCTCTCGAGAGGCACGTAGAGGTTTAGCGATTTTTTCGGATTCTTTATAGGGTGTTAGCAGCACATTGCATAGACATGTTTCTATTTCGCAATCATTCATGTCTCGTAATAAGTACAACATTTTACCATTTCATCCCGAACGCGTATACTAATGCTGTCACTCAGCTGCAGGACAATGCGAACTCGTTGATTTTGACTGGATAGCGCCTTAATCAAGGAGTCCCTCGGCGAAAATTCGCTTTAGTATTTATAAGAGTCGTAACAACCCGGCTGCTCGCTTGACATGAGCTCAGCAAACCGCGCATAACTTTAATAAATTTAGTCAGATTTCTACAGTTAACAAAGGACACTTGTTTTCAAGGACAACTTCTGAATGTAATTACTCTGCAGCTACAATGTACCATAGGTATATTTTGCGACGGAACAATAAGCACCTAATTAAAAATGAAATACAGCTAGCTACCCGCTACCCTCATGCGCCCGTTCTAGTGCACATGGAGTACTACCAGATATCCTGCACATATGACATGTGTAAACGCTCAGCTCATCTCTCTGTTACAGTACATGAGCCCAACGTCGGACAATGAAGCTTTACAACGCGATTTAATGCTCTGATAATACTGGGTCGAAGAGTCTTGGTTATTTCACATCCGGATGGTTTCTTTCTCACTCTACGGAATCTCCCGCCACACTAGAAGCACCCGCTCAGAATAAATGATCCGACCCTGAAAAAAGTGCCCCAAGGAATATAAGCTGTGTCGGACGTTACCGAAGTAATCGGAAGTTATAACTCTGCAAATATCGAAGTTCACTCGAGGGTAAAGGAAGCGCTCACGAAGCAGCGAGATTCAGGCAGAATACTCGTTCGTAATGCGGGTCTGCTAAGAGTTGGAACCTCTCATTGTTGAAATGAGCAAGAGCATGCGTGCGTCTCTTTCTCGTATGCATGTTTTTGGACACTCTGCCTATGAAGAACGTGAACGCTAGATAACTACGATAACGTAACAGTGCGGTTCTGTAGTCTTCGACTGCCAGCGAGCTAGCAAGGTAATATCGGCTGCTTTTTAATGCAATATTCGCATGTACATATGACAGCTGAACATATACATTGTATTGCGGTTTTCGTCTAACACGTTCCTCGTTTTCAAACATGCAAACCGTTCTCGGAAACTAATACCTCTGCGCGTTTTTGCCTGAAACATAGCTACCTTTGTGATTGAAGACGTAAACACCTTTTGAATTGGACGTAGGAACCCCAAAAAAGAGTCATTTGTTTTTTTTCGAAGTTCGTCTACTCCTCTTCCTAGACCATGTCTGACAACGGAGAACTTGGTCAAACGGGATTTGGATTAAATACAAAGATACTAATTTTAGTGATGTGGCAAAACCCTGGGACTGGGCTTAACTAAAAGCAAAGCGAAGAAATGAAATATTTTAACAATAAGCTAAACGTGCTCGGTGGTGTGTACTACAGCGTCCTGCAGTTCTA
Source organism: Tropilaelaps mercedesae (assembly GCA_002081605.1). Classification (NCBI taxonomy): domain Eukaryota; kingdom Metazoa; phylum Arthropoda; class Arachnida; order Mesostigmata; family Laelapidae; genus Tropilaelaps; species Tropilaelaps mercedesae. The sequence goes on from MNPL01026622.1 coordinate 16,128, forward strand.
TTATGGTAAATATGAACGAAACCTTACTTCCTTCTGACTATATTTGGAATCAATCGTTTACCATATTACTTATGCACGATCACATTGGGACACATCTGTATTGATTCAATTTCAGTATTCGCTAAAGATGAGCAAAATGAACAACGTCGGCTTATAACGGCGCTCCCAATAACGAAATTTTTGTCGCCTATTTTGGGTTTCTTTTTCGATACAATGGAGAAGCTTGAGGGGCCATCTAAATGGTGATTATATGTCGATCGTTTAGAGTTGAATCCCGATATCGACTGTTCGGAAATAGGGAGAGGCATTGTTGCCTAACGGTTATTTGGAAAAAAGCACGTCCGACATATATATTAAGGTGACATTAGTTACCTTATACATGTCTAACAAGCCTAAAATTTTGTCCATGTTCCATACCTAATAATGTTGTTAATTGGACGAACTACATTTAATGTTTTCAGGGTTCAGCACCAACCAACATTCGACGTCTACGGTGCCGCTTCTTGCATTATTTCGGAAGAGGAATCCCATAAATGTGAACATAATGCACGATTTGAATATACGCATGAAGATCTTATGACCGCAAATACTGGCGCAATTTTGTTGTTCCCGTCCTACCAAACGAGCGTATTGACCATCTTATGACGAGTTGAAAAAGATCAGAATTGGGTGTCGGAATACTAGATTATCTGCTTTCACAAGCAAACGTTTGGAAGCACTCGCGTGGACGAGTTAAATTACCATTAGACTGGTTGTATTTGAATCCCGTGGAATCCCGTGGACTGTCGGTCTGTAACTATCGGATCCCTTGGAATGGCAACAAAACTATATTTTAAACAAATCTGAATGCACACAACCAGGAGAATTCAAATCGTACATCCTACGATTCTGCAGTTTTTAGTCGTTGACGTTACCCAGATACCGTCGAAAACTATATGCTCTGTGTTTCGCCAGTCCCTCGGTGAAACACACATATATATATACATATTAGTAGCAGAACTGCATCGGCAGTAGGTTGAAACAGATCGGGCCGTTAGAGTTGGAGCAATAGCCTTAAACGAAAACGAAGTACCAAGAAATCCTCATTAATAGAGGAGAGCTCCTCGCGTGGTTTCGGCTAAGTAAGACTTGTTAAGGCCAGCTGTGCGTACCAAAAACTGTACACCCTAACTGGAGTTTCATTTTTAAATAAAAAGAGGTAGGACTTATTGTTAAGTCTTTCGTTTGAGATTAATGTTAAGTTTTAACGTTAACTCGTGGGGTTAACAAGCAGAGCATGCTTATGAGTTGCGTATAAAAATCTGAGTATCTTGATTTACCTTGGCTTATAGCCAATGACAAACTTTAATGATTGGTTGCTTTGAATGTTACGTAGGCACTTTGGCAGACTCAGTACTCAGATGCTGCACTTCCCTTCTAAGAACGTGCGGAACGCTGTATGATATCTTTTCGGTTCCCCCGATATTCTAATATTGGATTTGAGGAGTTGCAGACCAATCTCTCTAGCTGAATGGGAAAGAAATAGGCAATAATGTAATCGTTTTGGCCTTATCGTATCTAAATAATTGATCACAGCAGTAGTTGTACTCATGAGAACACACTGTCATCGAAAACATTGTTCATGGGCCTTTGTGATTTCCGAAGGCTCCTTGTCGTGACAAGATTTTCATAAACAGCCTGCAGACAATATCGAGAAATGCACATTAAAACGTCTAGTGTACAAAGTGGATCGTTTTGCATTTCAATGATTACTCGATCATCATTGAAGATTCGAAACATCACGTAATACGTTCAGCAAAGCCCTGAGGTTACGCTTTCAAAAAAGAATTGAAAAAAATCACATAGCGCTTACCCTGTAATATTTTCCACGTCCTTAAAAGAGTTTAGCATTTGCGCCTGCACAAAGTCGAGGCTGAGGCGGGTAATCTGGAACAAATCACGGCAGCACAAAAATGATAAGTATTAAGCAGTCTACAAGCAGGGCCACCTTACGGCACGGCCTAATCAGCCCTGCATTTTTCACTTACAACGCCTCCCTGGATGAATGTTCTCAGTGTTTCCAATTATATGTCATAACCATAGTGTTTATAAACACACAACAGCGTAAAGAATCCGGAAGTCCTGTCTGCCATTCAAAAATTCATAAGGAAGCTCGGTTGAGATTTTTAACCTTTTGTTTATTGGAGAGCTATCATAGTTGAGCTTTTTGGCAACATACCTCGAGTTTATTTCTATTTAAGATTTCTCAAATTGATTTTTGTTAGATGGCATACACTCTTTTGAACCGAGGCGTATCCAATTTTCAGGTCAAATAAGGCTAACGTGTTAGCGGCGAAATGGCTGAAGCCCAGAATCCACCTTACACTGATTATACTGTTGTCCAAACACTCCGACGTGTGTATTTACTACGTTTAGGATAAACCGTAGTAAGCTACCTACCACTAGGCTGAAATTGTTTGAGGTTCGTAAGTCAGCCGTATCGTTCGGAGAAGCAGAAGTCGACATGGCCAAGAAAGTAGTGTCTTCCGCCTTCAAGGTCGAATTATGGTCATTCTGAGGCGCCGGATCAGTCTGTTGCTCTGAGTTTGTTATTGGGTTAGTCCTTCTTGTTGGTGTAGGGCTTCTGCCCTGTTCCGAATCGGTCGTTGGGTTAGAGGAGGCTGCAGAATGGTGCTGTGTTGGCGTGTCGGTTCTTGGCGTCGCCGGTGACGTCCCATTTGACTGGACCGACGCTGTCGGCGATGTGAACTGATCAATTTCTGGATTTACTTGCGGGGCCGGCCAAGGCGTGGAAGCATCAAGTTTCGTTGCTTCTGCAGCCTCATCTGGATTTGAGTCGTATGCAGAAGACGACGAATTCTTGCCGAACTCTTTTGATTCCTATTTAAGGACAACCGAAAAAGTGATACATTTCGTAGATCTGGTGAAATCTTAATGTCGGGTTTTCGATATTGCTTCGAACGGTCAAAAGTTAATATAAAAGGCTGCCGCACTGCTGGCGCTTAATGGATGACTACTTTCTTATGCGGTTCAAGATACTATGCGCGCCTATATGTAGTTAACACACAGCACTTAGAGGAAACCGTTTACTAGCAGCACGCCACCACTCGGCATTATCTTTAAATATAAATTTAATGTGACTCTCTATGTAACACGTTATGGCACCCTCCCGCAAAATCCGCGAATTTCCAATCGGCAATGTATGCACCTTCAAGTAATATAGCTAGGACAAAACATGTTCTAGCATACGTACCTGGGTAGTACCTTCGACAGTATCCGATGCTGGGCTGGAGGGTGCATCCCTCCTTCGCCGTGCTGGGGGTTTCTCCTTTGGTCCACCGGTGACCTTGGCTGAGATCTCGTCGTGTTGAATGTCACCAAATGCCGATACATTTGACACGTCTGTTTCATCGTCCGGTTTCCAACAGGTAAGGGCTACCACGAAGCTATCACTCTCGGCCGGTGCATGCTTGTTCCACTGGAGCATCGTATGGGTAGCGTTACCACCCGATCGCGTTACAAAGATCTCCTCGTCGACGACGCTGCAGTTGAACTCAGGCAAAATGATGGAACCAAGAATTTCCTCGGGAAGTAAGTAAACGTGAAACTCCTTCAGTGCTGCAACATAGGTTGCGGTTGCATTCGATACTGTAATGTACATAGACACACCAGCGGCTTGAAGTTAGCGTGGAGAATTCCGCATTACTATCATCTGATAATCGGACTCAGTGTGCCGAGTATGTTAACGTATTGGGCGCAGATTGTTCAATATTCACAAAACAGCTTTATTAATACGACCGGCAGGTACTGTTTAATCCCTCGGAGAAAAGGAAAAGATGTCATCTAAATAGAAGCCTGCCTTCTATATCTCTTGGCTGCGTGCCACTTTCACCTACATTCCCCCTCATTTACCGTCTTTCCACAATTTTTGCACTCTAATTTAGCGCTTCAGAGGTCAGGCGAAGCATTTTTCCTACGTTACAAAGGCTCTCCTCGCTAGGATCTGGGTAAAGGTAATTGCACCGGTAGCAGCTCTGGATCTGAAAGGTTACCAGACCTTTAACAAAACGGCAAATAAAACTAAACTGCACATACCAGGTAGCCACGTTGCCGTGGAACCCGTTGAACATTTCTTATCATTACAGGCCCCTTCTATTTCGGGGTAAAAAGTGTAGCGTGAACCAAGAGACCGTCATTTTTACTGCTACGTACAAATTTGCTCAGTCCCTTGTTTTCCTTGATGCATCACAGTATCGAGCCTTTTTGTCCACATAACCGGGCCATGACTTCTATGGGACCTCGATGACCCCAAGATGAAAATCACTGAAGTTCTGCTTTTACCCCATTTTTTTCTTTGCCGCCTCGAAACTCTAGGAATACAATAGACAGGAGCAGAGACAATTTTCAGAGTTCCCGGATTTTCATCTGCGTAGAATGCACACCGTTCACTTAATCTAGGCCACGCGGCTAACTATACAGGTATAATGACTCCAGAATTCGGAACAAGGCTAGTTTTACCTAATTAGCTGTGCTCTATCCGCGTACAGGTTTTCTTCTACTAGATACGCTTGCATTCGACCTTACAAAGCCGTAAAATGTTATAAGGAAACTAGCGTGGCAAGTTTGACGTCAGCCGTCATTTTGAATTGCGCTACCGTCCTTCAGAAATTGCACTGCTCAACTGTCGATAGTATTAGAGGAACGGAGACCCTGGCGGTGGCTAGCCAATTTCACAATTTCCGCTTGATCAATTCGGCCAACGTCTTCTAGTAAAGCTCTCGTGCGTTACCGTCGTTGGCAACGAAATCCTGCAGGAGGGACTGAAGAGGCCTCCCCTGCCTTCGCCATCCGTAGACGGAGCTGCACAAGCTGACTCTCTCGTTATCTTTTTCGCTGTCTTTCTCCCTAACCGATTTTTCTTCGGGCTGGAGCTTGTGTCACGATGGAAGGCGTGCTATTGAGATAAAAAAAATCATATCGCACTCGAAAGTGTCGTTGAAGCAGGATGCGCATAAAGTGTTTATGGAGCTACGGAAACACAGACGCTAGAAGCAAAAAAATAAACCGAGAGTGAAATAGTTATTTTTTAGACTCGGTAAGCTATACGGGACTGGGCGAAAGAAAATCTTGCAAGCGTTAAGACTAGAAGATCGACTTAAAACGACCCACAAAGAATAAGCAGGTTTTCGAACTTCGCTTATAACTCGCGAAGGTCGCGCGGCACGGAAGGAAAAAGCAGCTTCCGTCGTCAGCAGAAATCGACCAATACGAGAAAGCCCGGGTGTACTGAGAATAGCTTATAGTCGTATGCATTAACTTTGTGGCAATGTATGTTTGTCGAGCGATTGCACTTCGTCTGGGTAAACATCTGAATTATGATAGAATTCGTTGGTCGATAACTGTACTATTGTTATACGCTGTCTCTTCTTATTTCTAAGCGTCCTATAGATACTGGAAAGGACCCTAGGGTTCGTCGGAAGCTGTCTAATGGAGGAAACACAGTGAAAATTTCACTTACACAAACACTGCTGACGTCTACACCTCGAGAAGATGCGGTCGAAGGAGCAAACAAACAGGAATATCATTTCTATGGACTCGTCCAACAGCAAAAGAAATGGTGCTTCTTGTTTAAGCGCCGTTTCGGCGTTGTCATCGTGGAATCGAGATGGTTAAGCACGATGCGAACGTCATAGCAAACGCAAACCCGGGATCCAATGAGAGGACAAGATAGACCTGCATCCTGATTAAGAGTCGCTCTGGCCCACGGAAAGCTTATTAGTTCAACTGCCGAAATATCAACTAAAGGAGCAATTATAGCGCTAAAGTTAATATCAGATTAGTCGTCAGTAAGTGCTAGAGTTCCTATAATATTAGTCCATATTACCCATCGCACGATGAATAAATCGTCCCCAGAGAGTCTGTCCACCTACTATAGCTCTACCTACGCTCTTCTACTAGAATTAGGTACTGCAATTTCCCGTCTCGAATGTGTGTTATAACAGGACTCGTTTGCATTGCTACCTCGGGCGGATTCATTGGATCATTCAAGCTTACGCATGGACGACGTTTTCTGCTACCTCGGAAAGTTCGGATCTTTCAGCAACTCCCTCTACGTTAAATTGACGCTACGACATAAATGTCAGCCAATCCTCTCATTTGGGGCCGGTGCATTATTCGTTTTGTCTATGCGTGGGCGGTTCGGTCTATCAATCAATAAATGTATTTGCCATCGCAGAGACGTCCTTGGCATTGGAGCTTTGCTTGTTGCTAAGCTACCGCCTTTCCGACTAAGCAGACCTCTAGGCCGAGAAAAACATTGATGTTTTGTTGTAGCCTATTCTTTGTGTCGCACGTCGTCTGCCTTTCGGCTGGGTACAGGGTAGGTAACTGGCTGGTTTGTTTGTGGAAAAGATTGCTTGTGCTGTGCTTCAACTGCCGTGTACCCCATCTATAAAAATGGAAACATCGATTGTTGTTACTGCTGTTGTTGTCATTGCTGTTGTTATTCTTGTTGCTGCTGTTGTTCTTGTTGCTATTAGTCTTGTTGTTAGTCTTGCTGCTGCTCTTATTATTGTTGTTGTTCTTATTATTGCGGTTATCTCTGGTGGTATTGAGATTCATGCTGTTACTGTTGTTATAGCTAATGTTTCTTCCGTATGGAATTCTGTCCCTGCCAGTGTTATTGTTCTGTGGTGGTACCCGCTTGTGCACCTACGTGACGGTTGAAGATTCCACGCGGCTGCGATGGGCGTCGCGGCCGCTACGATGAGAGTGGCCACCGCGACGCGTAGAAGCTCAAGCCACCGTTGGCTAGACGCTACCTGCTGTCGAGGACCAATCCTCGGGGCGCTACCAACGCTGGCAGTTAATTCGTAGGTTCTTATGATACATTTGTCGGTGCTGTGGCTGCCATGAGGGCTGGGAGCTGCCTCTGAGGTGAGGGAAGGGCGGTTGGCTTCAAGTAATCCAACGGAATGAGGTGGCAAGTAGGTGGACTTCGAGAGGGTGTCCTGTCGCATTTGCTGAGTAGATGATTCTGTTCGACTGTCGACGAGGCATGTAACCGGTGCAGACATGCTCGCAAACCTTAATGAATGAAGAAAAATTATCTCATATGCATTATTAATGGACATCATAATGGTTTTCAGTCTCACAATTGTGGTTTATTTTTGACTTTCCGTTGGAACTCCATACACAGCAAGCCTGCGATGCTAGGCAGCCTATACGATTGAAGTTCGTTCGGTTTTGTTAATTTACTCTCCTACTCAAACCAAACGAACAACCCAAGGATGGGTGAACGTAAAATAATAACATACAGTCCAATGAGACGACATGTAAGTATCTTATAATTAGGATACATAGTCTCACAGTACGAGAAAGATTTTTTCGGTTTTTTGTGCTTCAAACCGATTGACTCGTTTGCAATCTCCTTAAACAAGTGGGAAAGGCTTGAGTAAAAAGAATCGTTTATTTCTTTACGACAGTTTTACTCTTCCAATACGAATTCTATGATGCTGTCATTCTACATGACGAGTCAGGGCTGTCCTTGATATAGTTGACCCTGCACAAGCCGAAGCAACCTTTACAGTACCACCGTAGTGATTTATTGCTCAATGATTGCCAACACTTTGCATACGATATTGCCTGAGGCAATCGTTTGACCTTCAAAGGCTGAGCGTGCCGTGGATGTAAAACAGAGCATCGCCACTCTACGTAGGCGTTCGGCGTTACTCACTCAATCAACTTGTTGCACCGAAGGCTGAATGGCCACTGTCTACCTGCAATGATAAACACTTTTGAGCTGGCAATCATGCTTCACTTACACGCGCTCTAGGCTAGG
>MNPL01026622.1:23977-35361 GCA_002081605.1 Tropilaelaps mercedesae
AGCCTACCTGCAATGATAAACACTTTTGAGCTGGCAATCATGCTTCACTTACACGCGCTCTAGGCTAGGAAACCTTCGTTGCGCTTTCAGTGAACGGCAGTCTTGGAAATCATCAAAATAACGGTTTCCAGTCTTCGTAACCGCAATTCTACACAAGGATCACCCAACTCAGTTGGAGAACACTTCCCGATATACACATTCGTACCGATTCGCACGGCGAATCACCCCGTACCGCATTCGTAGAAAGGTTCGCCAGGTTCTGCTTGATGTTCTCTTCTTCCTATTTTCAGTTTGTGAACAACTTTTCCGGAAACATTTCAAGTACGGCAGGTATTCGGAAGTTGCACTCCCGCAAACCGTCATCATGATTTTCGTTCTGTATATCCCAAAAAGCGGCTGTTTCGCTATGGTAGGATGAGTTTAGCTGAGCTACTTCCGCGTAACTTCGCCGTTCTTGATGCATTCCGTAGGAGAGCCAGCTAATTCAGCATCATAATACTCCAACGTAGACCAGTGTAGTGACAGTGTTACGACAAACTTCGTGGCTTAACTTACGAATTAAGAGAGTCAATTTTTCATTCATCGTTAGGAGACAACAGGGAGATGGCAAGAAATAGACTTTGTCAACGAAACCTGTCAGCGAACCGTGGCCCGTTTATTTTTTAACGTTGGTTTTCCGCATATACCGCGCGCCAAAAGCCCACCGATGGGAATAGCCACGCCAAAACCTCAATCGTTTGCTTACAAAGCAAAGGATTACAACCTCACAGGCTGAATTAACTGCGCAATCCTAAAGCGAAGAAAAATCCTTCGAGGGTCTCTAGCTCCGTTGGTGCATGCAGATTTTTGGTGTTCTCGTATACGGCAAAACGACCGAAGTGGTAAAAATTCTATTCGAAAACGGTTTCGTCACCCACCTCTGAGCTTCATCTGATGTCGTGACGCACTGCATCGTAGCGAGCCTTTCGACTCCACCTGCAGATCCTATACTCGATGTGCGAGCCGGATAGCTCGCGAAGCGTCGAACAGCCGAAAAGTTCTGCTCTCAGACGAGAGATCCCATATTTTGCCGATGTTATCTAAAAATACACATGCACATACATACACACAGTATGTCATTGTCTATTAGTATTGAACGACTGGAACTGCTGCGCGTCGGATGCTTGTACCGGCTTTCGAACCCGATGTGGATTCGCAAATACACTTAAGCTTCAGGCCAGTCAATGGTAGAAATACCTGTACGTATGGGTTCACAGCCGCACTGTATGTAAATTGCGCGACGTGCCTTCAAACTTACTCTCCGATAGGATTTCTATAATATATTATGCAGTTTCAAGGTCAGCATAACTGAGCAAGGCACGTACATCATGCATTTTAAGTCATATATTGTTTTTTCCATGTGCCGGTGACGCAGATTACACACTCACAAGAGACCTCCACAAAGACAGAACTACGTCGTCTAAATAGCACAAACGATGCACCGATGTATCCATAGATCCACGAGCGACGTGTGTCAGCGCGAAATATACATCTAAACAAACGCTATATTTTATACTATCACTGCTCAACGCTCTTCGCCTAGTCAAAGCTCTTACGCTACACGAGCGCCATATAGACACCAGCCTTTCTATTTAAAATCAGCTTTATACTTCCACTTGTTCAGTTTGCAGTCCGGCTTTGCTCGCAGTCTCTTACTAGCTAGAGCTTTCCACAGTCAGTCTTCCCATACCAGTTTTGCCAGAAATATTTTAAATAATTTCAAAACTCATCTGTCGGCCTAATCGGTGAGCAGTTCCTGGGCAGTATCGACGTCCCACCTGGAAACTGATGCCAAAGGCGCGGTCTCTGACCTGTACGGACACATATATCAGGGAAAATATGGCAAACAATTACCTAGCTGGAGACTAGGTTTTTCATTATCGCGTTTGCCCTGCAAGGCACGGTCAAAGGGCATAGTATGAGGCAGAAACAAAGACATTTACACTAATATGCAGATATGCACCAAGCTGTTTTGTAAGAAATCCCCAACACAGCTTTCCTTACTTAGGCCCGGTTGCCGGCGGATTTTTCCGGGCGACCAGGTCTATGAAATTGCTAACTCTTTTTGCGGAGGACAGATACGGGTTTGTTAGCTGATTGGACGAAAGTACCTCGTCAAACGTATACATGTAAGCAGTCACTACCATTAGAGCCACTATACGATGGTATATTTGGCTTATGGTAGAGATGTTTCCAATTGTTTCTTTGTTTCAAAACTTTCATAATTACAACTTACTTGGCACATGATTCAATTATTTTTAATATTCGTTTGGTTAATTCAGTGTTTAACACATTATGGAAACAAGTGTGCCTAAGATACTTGATTATAGTTTGTTTTAAAATACCACGCAGACAGATAGGATGTTGTGTGCGAATTCTGCTTAGAAATCCTGCGTTTTCAAATTCTCATGCAAAAAATAGGAACACAGTTTTTTGAGCCAGGGAAAATATTTTAATGGCCTGCCAGACTGTTATGCGTAGGGTGACTGCTATTTATTTCCCTGAAGATTTCCCTAGCGACAACTCTTTACTTACGCCTCCATTGAGATTAATCTGTACCTCAGAGGAAGACAAGCTGCAGAATCGTATATCTATAAGGCGCGCCTCTCACGGCACACATACATGAGGCGTACCTTGCCACCGGTTATGCTTCAAACCATTTGTCATTACGTCAGCTTTCCAATAAAAAAAGATCGGAGACATATAAACGCAAGTGATTTTATAACCGTTTGAACAATGTAACCATTGAAACACCCTTTATATGATGTGAACGATAGATGTCAGTGAAATCTCCAATTCTTCAATTAAGAAAATGTGCACATCATTTAGAGTGCAGGCGCTGCACAGGCTCAGCATTGGAGACATCTAGAAGGAGCGGCTTTGCCAGTGCCGAAAGAAAGTGTTACCTTTTTAATTTAACCATGGCCAGCATCCATGTAACGTTCATGTATCGCTCGTTTCGATCCCTGCATGCCGGTGACCATCTTCGAACGTATTTCGGCCACCGAAAACAGACTTGGAGGGAACTTAATTTTCTCAGCCATTTAGAAAATTAAATATCCTCCAAATGACCTTGATCTCATTTTTCGCGGACCGGCTTTCAGAGATACCTGAATTACTTTTCAAATCGCAGTGGAAGTCTCGTCAACGAGTATTTCTACAGCGGCAAACGTTTTTTCTGCGCGATCGCTGTGTTCCCAGGCTTGGACGTCAGAATTTTCACCTTCAGCCTAAAAATAATCGTTGCTTCTGGCTAAGTGAACAGAAACCGATATCGGGAAATTCGTAGATGAAATCGGTTTTCGTCGTTCAGCACCGTCTCGTAGTCTTTAAAGCAATGGCTGCGGCTTCGTGGTCAGTCGAAGGACCTTATTCAGCGGTCGTGTAGCTGCTGAGCGAAACTTCGTCCATTTGAACTGCTTTAATTGAAACCGCATTTTGAAGAGAAAATGCGTGTCGTCTCAAATTCGATTGAAATGATACATTCATATGTGGTGCGGTCTGGATTGCGTTGGTCTTTATTGACGATGACCCTTCTTAAGAGGCAAAGCACTTGCTATTCAATGCACAATGGTTCTTCTTGCTACCAGAAGGTGGATTACAAGCACAACGACAGTCACAGCTAAACAGGTAGTGTGGGTGCAGAAGTGTGAATTAATTTCCGGGATTAATGGCGAGAAGACTGAATCCAGCAACTTACCAGTTTCAACCAAGCCATATCTATCTAAGCGAAATCTTATATTGTTCACATACGTTTTATAAACATCCGAGATGTGCGCAAAGCCAACATAGGTAATTCCCGCTTACTCAACGGTATACTTAAGAGCCAACTAAATACGCTGGGACTGATGCAGAATTCTATAATTAGTCGTAAATTGATTTTCGCCCGTGGTCGCATCATGAGATGAAAACGAAATTTTAAGTTTTACATTACCTCTTCGTCACAGTATTATGGTATGAGCCCGCGGTAACCACACGCAAACTCACTCCACGTTGATGTAGGTCGTGGGCGGAAGATGGAGTCATGAATATCTAAAATAACCTTGTTGCAGACAATATGATTCGAGTGAGCAGGTTCGATAGGTTTTACAGGTCTCAGTTCAACGTTACACGATGCAGTCGCTTTCAATTTAGCCATCGCACAGTTGTAACTCGTGGGAGGTACAATAGTAGGTAATAGAATCACTGTAGTCGAACCCTTTAACGAACATTTGGCTTATCGATTTTGGGTACTGAGTTTGGCCCATACTCAGTAAATGAAAAAATCATAAAATGATGGCGTATATATGCGGTAGCCGACATCTATCGGTTATGGCCACTATTAATGGCAGGCGCTTTGCGATAGAACGGGTATTATATACGGTTAACAGAGTCTGTACTAGAGGCCATAAAGGTCACGCTGCCCGCGTAAAAAGATAATGCATTATAAAAAGCATATCTTATACTACAAGGTAAAACAAAGTAAAACATATGAGACTTGCTCTTACACGATGCAGGACATCAAAATGATGAACTTGTAACATCAGCGTAGCTTCAGAAACACTGTTAGAGGAGCGTTGCCTAGCAGGATCCGTTACAGTGTATTTAACGTTTAACATATATTGCTATATTAAATTCATTTCCGCGCACTCAAGCATAATAAATAGGTTTTTATTTGACGTAAGAAAGAAATACAAGATGCTATCCCACTTTCCCATGACTCTCCCACTTGCTCTCATGACCTCGACTGCTGTTACAGGTAACTGTTATTACAGGTTCGTTCAACATCGTCTACGCAATTCGTACTCGACGAGGTTCGCAAATCGAAAACGTTGTATTCTAATTCGGGGTACTAGAACAGGCAGGCCTCCCTATATTAATTTTTACTACGGCCATTTAATACCACAGCAGCTTTACCCGAAAAGCGTCAGAGTATAGAGTCTACTCACCCTGCACTACCTTACGATCCACACGCCCATAGAGGCAAACTGTTTAAGTAATTCAAATGTTATTTTGCCAAAGCTCCCGATTCAATGGAGAACGGGCAGAGAAAGAGAGGGAGAATGCTTGAGAAAACAGTAAAGCGAAGGAGAGAAACAGAGAAAGAAAGCGTAAAATAGAAGTTCGTACGCTAGCCTTGCCTCCACAAAATGATTGAAATCGCATGCGCCTTAAACGATATCATTTCATGCAAACGATTGGACGATTAACCTGGTGAAGAACGCCTGTGAAAATCTCAACTCAATTTTACAACTCAAATGCTGTCTGGTCGCAATACTAGCAGAAACCGCTACAGTCCTTTTGGGTTCGCAACAAAATGATGTGGATATGACTAAAAACACTGCTCGGAAAAGCCTATTAAGGATTCAAGATGAACAAATCGGTGTAGATCCCAAAACATGTTGGACACTGAGTGGCATATGCAGAAACGAGCATGTAAATAGCGATGTCCATGCCTGCCCACCCGAAGTCCGGCCATGTCGTCGAACGAATTTTTTGGCTAGGCATTCGAGCTAATTTGTCTCGCTCTGAATGTTAAATTGTAATGGCATCTCGAAGTTCACCACAGAAGCAATCGCTCCGATTATACAACCACTCGAAGCAGAATGCCTTGAACTTCAGTGTTGCACCTAATTCGCTTGAGTGACTTTCCTCTGTTACCCGCTTCTCTGCGCGCTACGAGCATGTGGCCGGCAGAAGGTTCGTTACCACGAGATAGCTCACAACTGGTTGCAGAAACCCTGAATTTCGCCTCGTCCAATGCGCTGGCCACGAATTTGGCAAGATTTGGCGTGTCCTAGTCGACGAATCGATGCACATCTTACAGCCCCCGGAGGAAAAAAATGTTCACGTTTGTATCGCACCGCTTCGGCTCTGGTAGCTCGGCAGCCGAGCGCGAGAGCATCTTCGTGCGAACGGTCGCGTCTTGGTAGAAACATTTCACAGCCGTAGCGGCTGAGCGGACTTTTATTGGCCTATGCCGCCAGTTAAGTATAAGAAGCCCCACTAGGTAGTGGTGGGGTGACGTCTTGGCGCGTGGTCGGAAAAAACCAATGTCCGTCGAGCTGCCTCTCGGTACACGTAGAGTCGCGAAGTGCGTGCTGACTGTGAAAAGTATAGAATGCGATAAAATGCCCAAGGGAATATTTCCCCCTTCATCTTTTCACGGAACAAGGTCAAAAAAAAGTTAAGATGTAGTTCTAGCAATCGACTCAACCTAAATTATACCGCTTAACGCCACTAATAAGGACATAAAGTCAAGACATCATGATGTCACGTATTGCCGGTTGGTTTGCCTATAACGCTTTGCAACACGAATCAAAAATGGGTTGACTATAGGGTTTGAGATGTAGGGCATTTGTGGTGCTACCGGTCGTAATTCCGCTTAGCTTTCCCGACACGACATGATGCAAAGAGTTTAGGTAACGCATAATCTATGGGCATTCGTCATGTTTCGCTCAGCCTTCCAGCAGCACCTCGAAAGAAAGCTTTTGCAAGGGAGTTCTGATTGGGACGTACAAATCGCTCAAGTATCGTGGCCGTTAGGTCTGACGTGTGGTATCAAATGTCGACTGAGATTTATTCCATCGTTCCGTTTAGCTTAATCCTGCTGATTGCATGTAATCTCCACCAGGATTCATTGTTACTGTATACCTTGAGAGAGTTGTGCGTTGAATATGCGATCTACGCTTGATGCAGGTTGATAGGCACTCCGTGAGAAAGCAGCATATTAGCAACACTCCACATACGTTAATGTTGCAGTTTGTTGTTGAATACTACAACTTGAGCAGAGTAGGCCGATGAGCACATAGGCCATAGACAAATAGTGTACTACGAGATGCTTAGAAAATGCGCACAGCCCAATTGGTTATCTAACGAAATTTTAGGGTGGATGTATGTAACATTTGACACTTGCTGTCGCAAGAAGTCGCATGGGGACTACAGCGTCGAGACATGATTTTACCGAAACGTTTCACGAATCCTTAAGGGTTAGCACCTCGCTATTAAGCTTGTGAACGTTTCACTGGCTCGCAGTGTATTTTACTGTACCACGGCAAGAACGCCACTACTGCGTTAGTTGACTAGCATATTTTTGCTAAGTTTTTCATTGTATATTTGCTCACCGTGTCAGCAGACTGGTCTAAAAAAGAATGTAACCTCATAGTATATTGGTTCAATAACTTGCGTTGAGCTACCTGGGTGAGGAGACATTGCCAGGTTTGACCTGGTCTACTGCCTCATGCTGTTCGCCATTGACCGTGTTTTTCATAGCCGACCTGTTGACATGTATTAAACCTTCGGTTTATTGCCAATTTTAACCAGTCTGCAGTCATAGGCTAGGTCCAGATGCTACAAGCGCTATAGGTCTCGACCGAGCAGTCGCTCTAAATTTAGCCTAGTATCGTCACGAGCTACCGGCTCAGCCAGCGTCTGCACTAAGTTATTTGGTTTTTCGCTGACTGCCCATGTTATGCTCGTCTACCACAGAATGAGGTCTCATTGGCATCACATTAATCAAGGCTGACGCACCCTATTAATGTGCAGCGCATTGGCACATAAGCAGACGTCTGAGATAGGCATTTTCATACTTCCGCTATAAGCTACAAGACAATTACGCTCACTAAAAATCACATAGCGGGTAAACGCACAGATGATCCACAACAGAATCTATTCATTGGCTCTTGTGGGGCATATGAGATGCAGCACGATTTGTAGCGAGTGTGGACGTTTTTATTCAGCGCCCAACCAAATCTGTGTTCGAAGTGTTTATCTAAATGTTATAACTTCTGTTCTGGGTTGTTGACTTACAGAAGAGAAAGTTTCCGTGTCTGCAGTAAAATCCACTAAAAAACAAGTAGGAATGATGCACAGCGAATGAACTGCAAAGAAAGAGAATTTGCTCTGGATCATTAATTGAAAATAATAGGTTTGTCGTGAAGGAGACGGTATTGCGAAGCGAAGTTTTTTTAGTTTGAACTTCACGGGAGGAATGGAAAGACGAAACTCTTCGGTGACAGAGACTATGTGTCCTTTAGTGGCCACCTCGCGGTGCGAGAGAACGAATTTATTCGCGGTAAACCTGTCAAGATGGCAACTAAAGTCGTGGTAGTGCAAATCTAATAGTACAAACTCGTAGATGTCGTACAAAGGTGTTCTGAAATTCAGATAAAATTTTTTCAGAGAAACTAATTTTTTTATTTTCAATTATTTCAAGTTATTTTAAAGGTAGATCGCCGGTAATTTGTTTTGCGATATTCGGTGTCAATCCGAGTTGCGACGGCATAGCAATAACCAAATTTAGCCATATTTCGCATCTGTTTTTCCACGTCGGTCCACTAAAATATCAGTTTTGATTTGAGTTCTCTTTCCTAGTGCCGTAAAAAAAAGCAGATTTTTAGTACCTCTATTAGACCTTGCGCAAACCTACACCTCAAAAGTGAGCCCTTTAACAGCAGTGTGTATAATTTTTACCAGCACACGCAAACAGATTCAACAAACTAGCACTTTTAGCCTTATCGGTTAAACAGCTTGCGCAGGACAGAGTTTTCCTATAGACTGGCTTTTACTTACCAAAAATCATGTACATTCTCCATATATATAGATATATAGAGAGAGAGAGACAAGGCACCCTGGAAGTATATATATAGATTCTCAGGACACCCCCTGGGAATCGACGTGCAGACTCTCCACTAATTGCACAACACAGAAAGGTCCACGTTCCGTCCCCTTGATTCAAACAGGGCTAGCAAGGCACATCTGAAGTTACAGACCCCACATCTGAAGTTCCAGCGGTATCAGGTTTCGTTATGCGATACCTCATTATAGCCTAACCTTCCTGCGACCTCAAGACCTTGTCTAATCTGTCAGATTCAATGTGGCTGTTTCCACGGTTTGCTTCAAACGGCACTTTGTTCGCGCTAGCAGGCAACTATCTTGTCGAAACGTCACTCGGCAGGCGAGTTTTTGCAAAGAGCGAACACATCCGATTTAACAAAGCATTGCCACAGTCAGACTTTCCTGGCCTTCAATGAATTCCCAGTTCAGTTCCACGATTCACTGTCAGTTCCAATATGGAGCAAGACGTGAAGCGTGGAAGCGCTGCGCAGTGTGGACTGAGTGTGGATGAGTTCTCCTAGGGCGTCAATGATCTCTACCCATACTTGCCCTCGCGCTATAGTGAAGTGAACATCAACAATTTCTCGTTAGCATTTCGTTTAGTTCCCCACTGATATTGTGTATCGAAACGATCACCCGCTGTAACCTCATTACCATTTCCACGAAACGAGGTTACACCGTTCCAACAGCAAATGCCTCTAATTAGACTTTTGCGGACGTTTTACGCTAGAAGGGAATGCGCTCCTTATGTGGCTGATCACTAGAATCACAGCGCCAGACCGAATATACTATGAGAGGACTTTCTAAAAATCAGGTACCTAAAAAAACTTCACCAAAGAAGCACGGACCGACTTGTTCGCCACCATATTTTCGCTTAACTACTTCGCCTAGGTTACAGACCGAGATATCGTACTCATCTCGGTTGTAACTCAATCAGAGCGATAAAAGTTAACGGCATCCTTGATTTAACGAAGTTGACTTCGATTCACCCCACACGTTGTCAGGATTGCGCAGGCGTTCCGATCGAGCGCTCTAGACAAGTGCTAACGAGTAAATGCCTACCAGGTCAGAGACTAGCGATCAGCTTTATGGACCAATAGTTAGGTAAGAACAGACAACCGAGGCCGACTTATTCCTCGGTGGTCAACCAGCGGCTACGCAGCATCCATTCGCTTGCTTAAAGGCACGTTCCACCGACCCGAACCTGTCACTCTCCTCCGGCGAAATTCGCAAACTAACCCTCAAGCAGAGTCCTGCGATCAGAGTGAAATTGAATCGACGTGTTACTCACCACTCGGCCGTGTACTAAAAGCTGTAAATTCTCAATACCGACGAGCGTCAAGGGCTACAATTGTTCTGGCAGCAATCACATTATACGCCGATGATGTTCGAACGCGCAATCCCTACGGCCTGCCGTATAAATTTAGGCGGACGACGGCGTGCGCGTTGGTTAGGCTGTTTTCCCCTTCACGTCTTGGCTATGTCATCGCAGGTCGTTTAATCGAGCCAGCAACGTCCACATACTCACCACCGCCGTCACAGCATCAGGCAAATCAACGAGTGTTAACAGGGCCACATTCGCGAGCGTAAGCGCACTTCGACGAACACACGCATCAGAGGCTTCCGTGTTTTCGTAACGGAACGCCCAGAGCTAAATTAAAACGTCTATTTCTCATTTGCTTCCTTTTTTGTTTGTTTGTTTGTTTGTTTGTCCGCCTCAATCCATCGTTAGCGACAGTTTCTGGCCGGCCCGGTCAGCCCTGCAACTCCCCGCAGGCACTGGAACCTACACGAGGCCGGTGCGACTCCGCCATTGGGTATGTGTGTGTGTATGTGTGTGTGTGTGTGTGTCTCTCCCTCTTTGACATTCGGTTGTTTCTTGCTGTTGATGTGCCGAACAAAGCAACGACTCCATGACGTTTACGTATAGGAGAGAAAGGGCACGATGGTGACCGACGAACGTCGGAGGGTAACCAAGTTTATTAAGAATTCTACAACTTCTTGTCGTTACCACAGCTCAACCTAGTCGTCGGAGTCGCTACTGAAATTGCCCTCGGAGGCTTCGTCCGCTGCGAGCTTCGAACGGTCTACCAGAGGCAAAGTGGGTTTTGAAGGGGTTTCCATGGTGATACCACCGACGACGTACCATGGTATGGCTACTTTCGCTCACAGGATGGAACTGCGCAGCCTGTGGAGTTCGAATGTATTTATACCGTACGACTGGGGCAAGGCGCCCGATACACTCGACAGCCCCTGGAAGAGCCGCGGAGCGAAAAACATAAAGGGACGAGCAATAGAGGGATAGGTTTGAGGGATAATCGGTCCGCGCCGTGTTGACTGACAATCACAGCGGCAGACGTACGTTGAGCCGTAGACAAATGTTAGCTTTGGGTGGAAGGCCTGGTGCCTTTCCGACGTCATAAGGAGCAGCCAACAGGTTCATGATCTAGATGGCGTTGGCAATTTGTTAGAGCGAAAATACACAATGCCCGGATGCCCTATCCGACTGCTTGAAGAAACTATATCCTGCATCCTGATAGTTTCAGGTAGAGACTATGTGACGTATGTCAGGACGATTTCACTGCTTATTTGGTGCAATTGGTCCAAACACAGCGAAAGGCCGTAGAGGACGGCCTAAGGTTTATAAAGCCATCACAGGATAGCATTGGCTCAGAGCCATCCCCTATGCACATGATGATCAGATTAGTCAATAAATAAAGCTAATAGTCGAAAATCGAGGTCCCCGTTGT